>MU225589.1:903665-922104 GCA_018584345.1 Thuja plicata | reverse complement strand
AAACTGAATCTCCAGAATGGAATCCCAATGCTGGCTCCCCAATCTGACCCCCTCTGAACACCCGATTAGCTTGCGAGGGTCGCCAAACCAAGCTAATCCCGAAGTCTGAAAAACGGGGACATTACATTATCCTTCATGAGCCCAAACGAGCAAGGAAGCAAGAATTTGGTTTCAGTCAGTTTATCCGTAGTAGAGAATCTGATTTTCCGATGGGACATCAACACCACAAACGAAATCTTGTTCCAGAGCGGTGCAGAAGAAGTGCGAGTGTACATGGAAACAGTTGAAAATCTGCAGTGCTTCATGCAGCATTTGTCCGCCGGCAGCAACACCTCTGCAGAGCTCATCCATGCTCAGCGACTGATGAAGATTTCCATGGCCCGTCTGGAGGAGTTTTAAAAAATTTTGTTAACTAACAACGATGCCATTGATCCAGAGCGGTGGTCGTAGACCTGTCCTCCTTGCCTCCTTGCTCAGTTCAGGATGTTCAGGATGCGCCTGGATGCTCTGTGGATGCGTCCTGGAAGCGCATCACAGGCATCCGGATGCGTCTGGATGCCTGTGATGCGCTTCCGGGAGGCATCCACAGGGCATCCGCGCCCGATTCCGCCTCAGCCTGCATCCGCTCCCGCATCGAGTGTCCAGGAGCCCGCATCGGTATCTTAGACTTTCAACAATTGGAACTTTATACAAAGTTTCAATCATCTAATCGATTATCTAAATCGTCATCTTCTTCTTCTTCTTCATCAAAGGCATTAGTTGATTCACAAACAGTGCTAATGCTAATGGGATCAGGTGCACCAATAACATTCTCACTTTCCAAGCCCTCAAATGCTTATTACTTTTTCACTGTACAGAGAGCTTGTTTGTTTGTATTTAACATCCTACTTGAAGAATGTTATAAAAGTAGCTTGCAACTCCCTTCACCTATTAAAGATATTGTTTAATGTTTAAAATATGATTTATCACTATAGAGAGCTTCTAATTAATCACACAGGGGTCATTATCAGCAATTGTATATAAAAATTTCACTGGAAGAAATCTTGAGGGCTAGTTTAATTTGATGTAATAAATATCTGAATTTCAGCAAATATTGTTTTGTAATGTTAAAGATCTTATTCAAATTCTGTAATAATTATTTTCTACACTAAATTATAGAATGTTTCTCAGTGGAACTGTAATGAGCTTGCCTGGCTCTTTCTGAAATAATTCAACTACAGATTTACTTTGATGCTGAAAACAATGTTTTCCTCTGTTTTTTTATTTCTTCTCCCAAACAATATTCAATTTTTTGGTATTTTTCGAATAAGTAATGAACAATGTCAAATGTGGACTTACTAAAAATAGCAAATCTGTCCACTGAGACCCTCAAAACACACTGTCAACTCACGAGGGTCGCGATGATGAGCTGACCACAATAGGCTCCCAGAACCTGCTAAATTGGGGACAACACAGTTTTCCCTCCCCGAAATTGCTCGTCCTCAAGCAATAGCAATCTAGGGTGCTGCACAATATCCTTAGGTTCCCAAGTAGCATCTTCATTAGGTAACCCCTGCCACTTAACTAAGAACTCCCTGATAGTCCTCCAACGCAACTGTCTCTCACGCATATCCATAATAGCCTCAGGTACCAACTCAAGTTTCCCCTCATCATCCAGGGGAGGTAATATAGAAGAAGGAATCACATGTCGACCCAAAGCTTCCTTGAGGTGCGACACATGGAAAACATTATGCACTTTACTATCGTCAGGTAAATCCAGCTCATAGGCCACCTCCCCAACACGCCTCATCACACAAAAAGGCCCATAATATCGTGGCTTGAGTTTCTGAGCTCCATTCTTCCGGATGGAAGACTTCCTATAAGGCTGCAACATCAAATAAACCATATCCCCCATCTCAAAGGAGCGCGCTATCCTCTTCTGATCAACATACTGTTTCTGCTGATTCTGTGTTCTCTGAATGTTATCCCTCAAGGTCCTCATAATATCCTGGCTTTCCTGCAAGAACCCTCCTGCACTGGGCACCCTACTATCACTGCACAACAAATCCATGAAACTCAGAGGATCATAGCCATACAAAGCTCAGAACGGGGACATCTGTATTGTCACGTGAAAGGTGGAATTATAACAATACTCGCACATATGTATCCACTTTACCCAAGCCCTCTGCTACGACGACACATAATTCTGTAGATAGCCTTCAACCCATTTGTTGACAATCTCAGTTTGGCCGTCAGTCTGTGGATGGTAACTAGTACTCAGTGTCAACTCTGTCCCACATAACCTGAAGATGGCTATCTTGGCCACTCACAATGTTCCGGGGTAAACTATGCATCCTGAACACCTCCCGAAAAAACAAATCTGCCAATTGTACTGTGGAGAAAGTTGTAGTGATAGGGAAAAAATGAGAATACTTAGTGACCCTATCCACTACCACAAAAATGCAATCCCGTCCCTGGGCTTTAGGTAGCCCCACAATGAAGAAGTCCATAGATATACTCTCTCACTTCTGCTCAGGAATGGGAAGTGGGTGTAGCAAACCGGCAGGGTAAGTGTGCTCTTCTTTATTCTGCTGACAAACGGAGCACTCATGGACATATCGCTGCACATCTACCTTTAGTCCTTTCCAGGTAAACCTCTCCCGAATTTGTCTATAGGTTTTAAAGAACCCTAGGTGACCAGCCATAGGTGCGTCATGGAAAGCATGGAATATAACCTCCCGTACACCTGATCTAACAACAAGAAAAATCCTACCCTTATAAATGATCAACTCATCCATAAGGGAAAACCTGTCATCCTGAATACTGCCATCCAATAGACCTGTAGCCCTTGTATCCCTGGCATACTCAGCTAGAATCAAATGCCTACAATCCTTAGAAATCTCGGTGAGCAAACAAATGTGGGTCCAACGTGAAAGAGCATCCGCAAAAACATTCTGAGTTCCTTTGATATATGTAATAATCAAATTATATGATTGCAATTTACTCACCCATTTCTGTTGTCTTTCATTGAGGTCTCGCTGTCCAAGGAAATGTTTCAGACTATTATGATCTATTTTGATGCAAAATTTGCTCCCCACTAAATACTGCCTGAATTTGGCCAAGGCATGCATAATGGCCAACATCTCCTTATCATACACACTGAAAGATCTCTTAGGACCACGTAGCTTCCGACTCTCGAAAGCAATGGGATGGCGATCTTGGGATAGTACTGCACCTATACCCTCTCCAGAGGCATCACAATGTAAATCAAAAGGTCTCGAAAAATCCGGTAATGCCAAAACTGGACAAGTAGTCATAATAATCTTGAACCTCTTAAAACACTCCCATGCCTGATCGGTCCAATGAAAAGCATGCCTCGAAAAACCAGCCACAAATCCGCGATAGAATGCACATAACTCGATGAACCCTCTCAACTGTGTCAGGGTCTTGGGCGTGGGCCAATCCAAAATAGTACAGATCTTATCAGGATCCATGCGCACACCATCTGTACCAATAATGTGACTCAGATAAAGCAGCTCCGTCATCCCAAGGGCACACTTAGACTCCTTGGCGTACAAGGAATCCCTCTCCAAAATACTCAATACTGTATCAAGGTGTGCAACATGGTCATCCCAAGTCTTGCTATAGACCAGGATGCAAAGTAACGAGAACCAGAATCGTCTCGGAATCAGCAAGGCCGAATCAAATCGCGAATCGGCCATGAATCGACAAATTTAAAAAACCCTTAAAATTTAGAGATTTTAACAATTTAAAACTTATTTCATGCACCCTTTATTGAATATAACTTAAACACACTATAACATCATCAAATAGAAGCTAACATACATAAACAAGAAACATAAATGATAAATCCATCACATACGTTACATGTAAAATGTAAATTGTAGCTGAAGTAAATATAAATCATAGGATCATAATGAGTCAAATCAAAGAATGTAAATAGAAATCATAGGATCATAATGAGTCAAATCCATAAGACATCAAATCATAAATGTATGTAAGATGAAGATCCATGAAACCGTGAAACGTATGTCTATCAGTATCTGACAATCTGTAAACAAAATGAAAAAACAAAGCTCTAGCTCAATCCTCATCATCATCCTCAAGCTCAGCCGCAGCCGTAGCCTCAGCCTCTAAGTATCTTGTCTCTTGGTGCCCTCTACAAAGGTGTCTAAGGTAGGTCCTAGAGGACTGTTGAGCTATAGCCCCTGCATGTAAGATGGGCTCACGAACAACACCATTACAGTCTGTGTTGGTGTGTGCGCGTGGGAGTCTGCCAATGCTTGAACGTGCTCTAGCCGCCTCCTCTGCAATGGCCACAGCCTCAGCCTCTCTATCTACCTAGTCAACCCATTCATGGTCTGCCTCAGTGAAGACCGGATCCACAACCTTAGTGAGCCATTTTGATTCTGGATCAATCTCCTCCAGAATGATCGGAGAGGAGTCAGCGCCCAAAATCTGTTTGATCCTAAGACGGAGGTTGTAATGAACAAAGACAAGATCATTCAACCTCTGCACAGACAACCTATTTCTCCTCTTCGAGTGGATATGCTTGAACATAGACCAACTGTGCTCACATCCAGAAGCGCTGCTTGGCTAACTCAGAATCCGGATGACAATTTTCTGAAGTTTTGGGGTTGTGGACCCAAACAATTGCCACCATCTATCTGAAATAAGGGAAAACAAAAACAATTAGTCTCATTTACAACTTTAAAATTACAAAATCAAAAATTAAAATGAACAACTTATAAGTCATAAACTTAAGATTCAAAAATATATTATTTTTACCTGGCTGTAGTGTTGTCTGAGCATCTATGGCCATCCTGCCAGAGAGAATTGGCCCTTCTTTTTTAATTGAATTTGTCTAGCTCAATGGTTGTAGCTAGGCTATCCTCATCACTACTCAACCTCTGAATCACTTTAAATAGGCCGGTGTGAATCTCCTCATCCGCCTTGAAGTCAGGACGGACATAGAATGCTGGATTCAGATAATAAGCTTCTGCATGGATGGGTTGGTGGAGCTGATTCTGCCATCTCCTATCAATGATCTCCCAAATAGGGGCATACTTCTCATGCACTTCTCCATACTGGGCTCTAATGGCCTCCTTGGCCCTATCCATGCCCTCATATATGTAGCCCATAGAGGGCTTCTCCCCATCAACAATTCGTAGGAGAGATACGAGGGGCTCAATGACCTGCATATAATGTAAAAAGTAAAACAACATAAGTCAAAACTTAAATATAAAACTAAAAGTAAAACTAAATCATTAAACAACTAAATAATAAATCGTAAATGTTAAATTGTAAGAAATTTACCTCAAGGATTTCTTTAGCAGGTTTCCAAAAACCATCCTCATCAAAGATGCAATTTGCCACATCTACCCCTACAGTGGTCGTAGCGTAGGAAGATGTAGTCCACTCGCGACCAACAATCATTCTCCTCAGTTCTGCCTTTGATGTCAACAAGGACTGTAGTGTGATGAAATTCGAGGCAAACCTCGTGATGTCTGGACGAGCTAACTCCCTGCCTCCTATGTAGGCCCTCATTCTGCTAAGGACGAATGGGTGATTGTAGATAAACTTGCATATACTTTTCGCCCTTTCTACGCATGATTTGACCCACTCAAGCTTGCTAATTTCCTCCAACATGAGGTCAAGGCAATGTGCCGGACAAGGAGACCAAAATATGGTGGGATGCCTCTCCATCAAAAGTTTACCTACAACAATTTTAAATTAAATAGAAATTTAAACATGTTAGGAAACTTAGAATTAGAAAAGTTCAAATAAATTTATTTTCAAAACTTGAAAAGTTAGAAGTTTAGCTGCAACAACATAACTTGCTGCATTATCCGTCACCACCTGCACCACATTTGCTTCCCCCACCTCTGCTATGACTTCCTCAATAACCTCACATAAGTATGTGGTATTTTTTATATGAGTGGAAGCATCAATAGATTTGATGAACATGGTATATCCTACAAAACAAAGAATTCTCATGGATCATCAGCAAATTAGCAATCAACAAATCAAAATTTAAATTATTCAATCACGATTCACAATTCACATACAAATCTCCTTAGCTGACTGTGGAACACCCTGTTCATGGTAGACTGGAAAGTGATCGGCGCATTTGTCGAACTGAAAGGCATGACAAGGAGCTCAAAGTGCCCATAGTGACATCTGAAACCTGTCTTCTCTATATCCTGCTCTCGGACTCGGATCTGATGATATCCGGACCTCAAGTCTATCTTCGAGAAATATTGTGCCTCGTGCAACTCATTGATCAGCTCATCAATCCGAGGGATGGGGTACCGGTTCTTAATTGTCCTCCTATTCAGCATCCGGTAATCAATACACATGCGTAAGGTGCCATCCTTCTTCTTCACCAGAAAAACTGAAGAAGCAAAGTGGGATTTACTCGGCCGAATGTGTCCCATTTCAAGTAACTCCTTTATTGTTTTTTCAATTTCATCTTTCAGCCTCTTTGGATGCCTGTAAGGAGTGATCATAATGGGCTTAGTGCCCTCCTCCAACTCTATGATGTGCTCAATTCCCCTATCCAAGGGTCTACCCGAAGGTAAGTGACTAAACACCTTATCATGTTTAGTTCTCAACTGCTGAATGTCAGGATGATATGTAAATTTATTTGTGCTGTCCAACGAGGGCATCAGTCTACACTCAACTGCCCAGTCCACCTCATCCTCATGTCGGACTAAATGCTGCATACGTCTGAGAGAAATCTACTTAAGCCCCTCATTTTTAATGGCTTTAAGCACCTGCGGCTGCCCATTAGAGATAAACCGTATCTCCATCCTCTCAATACTTATGTAGATGTCCTTAATAGTATGCAGCCATGCCATCCCCAAAACTACATCAGTGCCTCCCATATCCACTACATAAAAATCTGCCTTACTGGTAAATCAACAACCATTTTGTTACACTCGAGAGTGTAACCATCCGCTACCTGCACTCGCAACCCCTCAAAATCCTCTGTCTGAATACCTCTGTGAGTCACCAAATGAGAATCAATAAAATTATGCGTGGCACCCGTATCAAAAAGAGCAGTCACCCTCTGCCTAGCTAGAAGACCATGTAGTCTGAAAGCCCCCTCCTTTTTCATACTAGAGAGGTAAGCAACCTTGAGGTGTGATACATCAACCTCTTCCTCCTTTTAACCATCAGCTCCATGAATGTTTTGATCCTGATCAGTCATCTCACCTGTATACTGAGGGACATCCTCATCATCGTAGAACCACTCCATCATCCTATGCTTACCCTGAGGTTTCATAGGGCAGTCATGTGTAACATCATAAGGACCCCGACAGTAAAAGCACAGTTTCTTTCTCCTTAAATCATTAATTGTTTCTTGATCCAAGGGTGTTGCCATTGGACGTTTGGGATTTGATTTTTCCTCTTTTCTTCGAGTTGTCCTGTCATAAGAAGGTCCTGTAATGAGCCTGCCTAGATCTTTCTGAAATAATTCAACTGCAGATTTACTTTGATGCTGAAAACAATTTTTTCCTCTGTTTTTTTTAATTTCTTCTCCCAAACAATATTCAATTTTTTGGTATTTTTCAAATAAGTAATGAACAATATCAAATGTAGAATTAACTAAAGCAAATTCAGAATTCATTCACCAAATCACGTGAATGCATGTCAATGTTTCTCTTTAATTTTTTTTTTAAAAATCTTATTGATTGTTAACTGCGTAACAATTACCAACCTTGCCCCCAACGTTTGGAAGTGATCTCAATTCAATATGCATCCACGACAGCCATAGGAGAAAACACTGCAATAATATTCACTCGCGCTAAGAGAAGCCACTAATCACGTGCAACACCAACCACGATCACTGCAGACTTGTGCGTTTCATATGTAATACTGATTCACTACACCATACCCGTAACTCCACATTCATTTACAGTGTAGGCACACAGCTATGCAGTTACCTTCAGCGCGTACATTCATTCCAATTTCAATGTCAACAGAAACAATGCAATTCACCAACACGAGTTGATTCAAAGCACTCACAAGGCTGAGATGTAATGTTCTCAATTCTTCAAACCCTTCCTCCGCAGCCACAGGAGCAATTCAACATTGTTTTTTTAAATAAATGAATAATGATATCAGAAATAATTACACCTTCAGTGTGTAATCAACTCTTCAGCAAACTCCAACAACAATGAATGAAACTCAGTATAAATTCCCTCTCCTAGCCACAGATTCGACAGTAGAGAGATCATGCAAATTGTTTACCTCAGCACAATTGCAAAATTGTAGAACTCAGAAACCCTAGCCCAAGGCTCAAGAAGAAAAATTATATAATATTCGAATGATACCTTTTTCATCCAAAAACACTTATTTATACTTCCTCATGAAAAAGCCTAATTTCCTCTTCAAAACTCTCATTAATGATTACTTATAATTTAAAGCAAGAAACTTTATAATATAAAGAATATTAATACTTTATAATAATGACTTATAATTTTTAAACTTTAATAATTATGAAGTCCCATCAAATACCATCCTGAACTCCAAACAACTATCTGCCACTGAGAGGTAACTGAAACTCTGACTGCTGCCAATATTGACCTGCCAAAAATAGTAACTTGCCCAACTAACTTACTATAAATAGTAAGTCCAGACTTACTAAAAATAGCAAATCTGTCCATTGAGACCCTCAAAACACACTGTCAACTCACGAGGGTTGCAATGACGAGCTGACCACAATAGGCTCCCAGAACCTGCTAAATTGGGGACATCACAGGAACTGTACTTGGTTTGCACTTGGTCTGCCTTGGTTCGACCTAGGTTTAGCCTGGACGAACCAACTTGCTTGGGTTCGACCCCACAGGCGAATTGGGACCAGAACCAAGGACCGGTTCGAAATTTGGCTGGTCCGGAGGGGCAGGGGGCAAACTGGGTTACTTAGATGATTGCCAACTGGAGATGCCTATTCTAGATGAATGTGATGTCCCCTCTCTCAAATAGGATTTAATAATAAATGATAAAAACAAAAGTAATAAACAAATAAATAATAATACATTATAATATATAATTTACTATTAAAGTATCTATATTATTATAATAATAATTATAGAGAATATAATGTTAATAATAAAGAAATAAAGTTATGAATAATGATAACGATAAGTATACTAAAATAATAATAAATTATAGCAATTAAAATATTAATAAATAAATTAATCATAAATTATAATGGAATATGATTGTCATTAATATAATATAATATATATTAATATGATATATTATTAATATAATAATATTAATATATCATTAAAGAGAATTATAATATTTTAAATAGTAATTATAATCAAAGATAAAATAGCGATTTCACATTCATGAAGGGATGTGTCTCTTAAAGTGGCAACCTTTCCATCATGTATATATGGGGGTTCAAACACGTTCAAAGGAAGGGGAATAGGGAATATCTAAAAAAATATTTATTAAGAGACTAGATTATATATTTGATAATCATCGACTTTGTCATTCCACCTTTTGTCTAGTGATTTAATGAACGATTAACTTTCTACTATATGCTGAGTAAAGGAATATGGCAATTCGAAGAAGCTACATAAGACGGAAATTGGCATTGAATAACTAATATGGTGGCATCAAAGCCCCATTTGTATCAGATGCACAAGATCAAAGATTACTGAAGCCACCATTTATGACCAAATCTGCATCATAAGAGACATGTACCTGGAGTTGTGTAATGAGCCTGACTGGCTCTTTATGCAATTGCCTATTTGCTTTAATTTATAATATCTTTCCAGCTAAATTGCGAGAAAAAATCAACCAGCAGGTATGAAATTGCTTTTGTTTTATAAGCAAACACTTCTCCAATAGGAGAGTTACATTTAATAACAAATTTTTATCTATTCTCAGAATTCTGGAAATGCTTTATTTAATTGCCGAAACCGACTATAAAATTATGCGAGCAAACTAAACATACCAAATCAATGTTCCGCTGAAAGCAATAATGACATGAAATTCGATTGGCACCTTATAGACGTTAGCAGTTGGGTTGTATTCCAACTTTTCCCCACGCGACAACAGTATACAGTGGCAACGCCACTAAACTCCTAGAGTGCTGGTCCACAGTTGGTTGAATTCCCCACGCGGCAGCCAGTATTGAAATTGGCTAACGCCAATGTCTAACTTCCTTGCGTGAGCAAGGTCCCTTGCTTGTGTGTCCAAGCTCACCCTTCAAAACGCAGGCTTAATCTGCCATGCGCAGCTCCACAGAATGACGCGGCCTACTGTGTATGAAGTGCGGTCAGTTCTGTAATCCCACGTTTCCACCAGAAGTTGCGGCCTGGAGTTGAATGCCGCCTAGCTGTCTCCCAAGCTGCTTAGACAATACCTCGCGAACATGAATGCAAGGCCTCTTATGCAATTACAACCTTCGCTGTGAAAATAAAGATCTCTTATGCAGATCTCAGTTCAATACTAAACCAATCCAGAATTCAAAACTTCCCTGTATACATCAACACGAAGAAGAAGCAATTGATTATACAACAACAATCGATTGATGATTAGCTCAAGAAGAATCAGTCTTCGGAAACTAATTTGACCCTTATATTTCAGCAAGGGCTCAGATAATTATAGATAATTCTCCAGACAAGTATTTGATATAAAAACATTTGATGATTAGCTTCACAAATGAGCCCGTATTTATAATTCCTTGGATGCCAAAGTTTCCAAAAACCATCACCAGTTAACCATTCTTCAATATGTCAAATTCTAAATCATTATAATAATAAAATATTATTATTATAACAATATAACCTTTTTATTAATTAATAACATATCGTTATTAATTAACATATTTAATTATTAAATATAATTCTGATGATGATTCCAGCATCCCCTGCTGTAACGACTGATCAACACGGTCTTCAACTGCATTGCCAGAAATAGTAACTGGCCCAAAACTGACTTACTAAAAATAGTAAGTCTAGATTTGCGATGATTGGCAAATCTAACAACTGAGACCCTCAAAACATCATGTCAACTCACGAGGGTCGCGTTGATGAGTTGACCATACTCAGGCTCCCAGAAACTGCTAATTTGGGGACATCACAAGTTGTGATTCCCTTGAAATAATTGGAGGTGGGGGGGTGAAGAAAAAGGGGAGAAAATATGATAAGAACAGTTTACTAAATGTTTAACAACAATTATTGAATAGATCGTTTATCATACTAAAGATTGGTACAAGATTTATGAGCCCTTTTACATTAATCTTTCAATTCAATTCAAAGAAATCAGTCCCAAATCCTTAAACGAACTTGGAGGGGACATTACAGTGGTATCAGAGCAATAATCCTTCTAATCTGTGAAGAATAGAAGAGGAACAACCATGACAGACGAGAATAGAGATGAGGAGAGAACTATCGAATCAGCTTGATATATGATCTTAGGAAAGATATCGAATAAAGAAGGAAATCTGAGATAGCTATTGTTAGCACTTTTTCTTGTAGATAACAATATAGCTATTCAAGCTTGACTCTTAGATTCCAAATTCCAGATTCATACAAGAAAAAGGCTAATTAACAAGGATATAATCCTTCTACACTTTGGGCTCCACAAACATAGGTGGGTGCACCTTATACAAGTTACTGCCTAACAGTAAACTTATCAATGGATTGGGGTTTACACTGATTCTCCAATTACCATTTATTGTATCAACTGATAGAACACATTACATATGGATGTAATCAACTTGATACAGGACTTAACAAGCCAAAATATGATCATGATAATAGCAGACAACAGTGAAACAAGGATTTTCATCCTTCTTTTTAAAGCTCTTGGACTTAGGAAGGCTAACCTAATGATTCACTCTAAAAGGAATCAGTAAAATGAATTGTACCTTTTGAATACAATCAAACTTGAATATTTTCAGTAACAGAAATGTAAAGATTAATTTGATTTATGATTGATGATGAGAACTACTTATCAGAACTTAGACCAGTGCCTAATCCCGGGCAAAGAGTCCAATGAGATGTAAATCCATAGAATATCAATTAATAAGAACACAAATAAGATCCCAGATAGAGTGCCTTACAAACTATTATATCATTCTCACATCCATGTATCAAATTTTCATACTAATACCTAGCCCTGTGGAATTACTCACAAGACTGACTCCCTCCTTGAAGGACACTCACAAGTAATTGCACAGCTACCTTATTAACTAGTGTGTTTAAAATGCCTTACAAACTAAACATACAAGAGCATGAACAAAAGTACAAAAATACACCATAGATCTGAAACAGGAGATTCCACTGTATTTTATTAATATCTTTCTGCTTCAATACATGCAGATAGACCAAAGCTTGAAAAACCTAAACAAAATATTAAGTCTGCTTTGCAGTTGTAAATTCACCATCCTTTACAAAGTCCTCTAACTTTCAGTATATAGTTTGCCTTAGTCATCTTGGAATCCTTAAAAAATCAAGGATGCAACAAGCTTCAGGTGACTAAGCTAAAAGACAAAACCTACGACCCATATATGGGACAAAATAACAAGTGGAATGATAACCAGTTTTGTTACAAGATATTCAAAGTAATTTGTCCTTTGACCGCCTGGTTATTCTACTTGCTTTAAACTTGTTCAGAAATAACCATCTGGAATTTGTTGTACTTGATCTTGTTGATGTAGAATCTTTTGCCCTTGCCTGTCTCATTCAAACTGTTGAGAAGCATTGTCATTTGTTGCCTGTTACACATTATCATCTTCTCCTTGATCAACTGCATTGATCCGTCCTTCCAGGAGGTATACACCTCATCACTTGGCCAAGAGAAACCAATGACTTCATCTTTTTTGCTGTTAATCTCATCCCAACTGACACTTGCCTTCTCAATCTCCTCTTTCCAAAATTCAAAAAATGACCTAGCTTTGCCAATAATTTCCACAGTTTGGACAAACAAAAGCGTTCTTTCCAAAGTAATAATACTGTTGGTCCTGGTTGCCAACGCCTCATTCATTTCTCAGCCACAATGCTTCACTCTTTATTTCACCACTCTTCTTGAAAAGGTTAGGAAACATCTCATATCGATCCTTTGAATATTCTTTCCTCAAAGTTTCTATCTTCCTAATGATGATGCTTCTCTTTATGTCCATGTCCATTAGTAAATTCAAGCATTTATAAGTGCTGGTTAAAACAATATAAGTTTCTATCTTCCTTGGATGTGGAATAGAAAATTTTTAATTCAGCCTTCTTTCCTTTCCATCTATCGATGATCAGGCCCCACTTATCCTTGTCTGTATCATACTCATTTATTATGCTAATAACTTTCTTTCCTAGCGAATAAATGGCAGCAAGACTTAATTCCTTAGTACACTGCATGAGAGTAGCATGTATTTTATCAGAATAGCATTGTTGTACCCATGCCTCTGCTTCTTTAAATGCTGCAGACTCTTCAATCCATTTCTTCCTTGATTCTTCTAACTTGGTCCTTTTAGCAATTAGTTTTTCTTTTTCTAATTCCAAGTCTGCTTGTGTAACAGACTTGATGGCATAGGGGAAGGAGAGAAAGTTACAATTGGGCTGGATGTACCAGGCTGATGTGGATCTTGTGTTATCATCCTTTGAGGAGAAAATTGAGATATTTGTTTTCCCTCTAGGATAACAATTTTCTTGTCTTTTTCAATGGACATTACCCTTTCATCATTATATACTTTCATGATCACTTCAACCTGTGTCCTTAAACTTTTAATCTCTTCATCTTTCCTCTGGGCCACTTTCATATTGAATTTAGCAGATTTTAATGTAAGGCCAACTGCCTCTACTCGTGAAGTGTCTGCCACTCTCTTTACTAACAAGCTGCCTGACCGTTCAGCATGGTCATCTTCAACAGTTCTCTTATTGTCTTTCTTCTTTATAGACCACATTACTAGTGTTGCATGGTCTTCACTAAATTTAACACCAGTAGACACTCCACTAGTGGGTATTGGCTTGGTCTCTTTTCTAACAGAATCAAAGACAATAGCATCAACAAGATCCCATTGTGGCAGAATGAGAACTCCTTTCTTAACCAATTCTCTACCTTCTTCAGGAGTGATTTGGTCAAATTTAGCTACCATCTCCTGCTTTACTTCCTTTTCAATGTCATCTGTATCTCTATTAGGTTAATTATCCTGCAACTCATTTCTCTCTGTATCTCTATTTCTCTCTGAATTCATTAATGTGAATTCTCCAAAGGAATTGAATAAAAGCCCTTGCTTTAACAAATTGGTCATCTGACAAGAATTCATCACTATCTTGCTTAGTGATAGGACCCAACTCCTTCCCAACAAACTCAGCTACTGTTAAGTCCATTTCAACATGTTTGGGTGCCTCTGGCACTCCTTGAAATTCTTGGGCTGTAACAAAGACAAATCCTGTATTTCCCATTTGCACTAATTGCTGAGCAATGTCCTGTTCATCCAGGTGCAGGGGAGATTGGCAAGGGGAATAAATATCATCTGGTTGTTGATCTCTTCCTTCCACCCTTTTCCTTTTTGGAGATGGCAATGATTGGGGACTGGAGTCCAATCTTCTTTTCGCTTTTGGGTTGGAGGTCTTTTCAACTCTTGGCAGGATTGTGCTATATCCTCTTCGTTGGTACACCACATATTTCCTTGGTGGAACAACCCTTCCCTGTGTAGCTCTACTCAAAATAGCCTTGGTCTCTTCTGGCTTTGTTTCCATTACCTTCTTCTTCTGGTGTAAGGCTTGCATAATGTCTTCAAACATGTTCATCAAGGATTCCACCTTCTTTGCCCAGGGCATAAATTCTTTCAAGGGATCATATGCTTTATCAAAATGATGGACAAAATCTAATGATTTCTTATAAACTAACCACTTTTCCTTCTTGATCTCTTGCTCCATCAAATCAAATTCATTTTTAATTATATCCTCAGGGAAATTGAACTGACGTTCTAGAGCTAAACATTTAGTTCTCTTTCTGAACATGTCACTGATGAATCCCTCATTATTTGCACATCTTGCCACTGATGTTGCCAACTGGTAAGGCTCTAAGTATTTGTGAAATTGGGTCCATCCTCCTTTAGTGAAAATGAACTGGTGTGCTTTTGTAATGGTTGGGAAGATGCTGCCTTTCATTTTTCCAGTCAGTGCTTCTTCTTGTAACCCACCCAGTTGTCTAAGAATTTCTGCCATGGCTATCTTGAGTGGAACCCTATAAGGGAGGACATTTGGACTTCCTCTGAAACCATAGACCCTAATAACTGTTGAAACAGGGTATAGAATGAAGTCACCCCAATTGTGCACAATCTGAAACTCTTTAACATACTCCATTGGTCTCAAAAATCTCAACACATCTATGTTAATTCTTGGGTTATCTGTGCATAACAGTGCTCTGAGCCTAGAGGCAAAACATCTATCATAATTGATAAAACTGGCCTCTTTCCTGTCCCAAGACACAAATCTGTACTCCAAAACTGGACTGGCAACTCTTCATCATCTTGAAATTTGATAAGATCCATTTCTTGCTCAAAATAGTCAGCATTATTATACAAGATCATGTGCATCATCATAGAGTACCATCCAAATGGCTTAACTATCTTAGAATCTTTTATGCCTACCAGACCTTGATGCATTAGATCAACAATGTAATTAGCAAATTCAAAGACAACAGACAAATGTGGATGCAAAATCTGAACTATCATAAGCATAAAGTGAATGAGCATTGTTGTCTCCTCATCTTCTCCTAGAACATGACACAGGGCACTGTACATCCCTCTAGCCTTGCCAGTAAAATAATCTAATTTGAAGGGCTCCAATGTGTTAGGGCCTACTACAATTAAATCTCCTATCTTATTGAAACACTCTTTCAAAGGCCCAGTTCTGAAGTATTCCCTTTGATTCATGTACACTTCTTTGAAATACTCAAAATCTATGTTATCCATCTAAACAGAAAGGTCACTCAACTTGAAAATTTTCTTATCTCATTAGCTGTGACATTCAATAATATGTTCCCATCTGTATCTCTCAAAACCCTAGACACCTTGTCATAAGTTTTTGCAATTGTGATCAACAAATCTGTGTCCATAAACACTTCAGGAACTATCAATTTTCCTGCATCCAGATCCCATATGTTACAGTCGGGGATAGGAGCATTTCTTTTGGCTGAAAGCAATTCTGAACAGACTAAGACCATTTACACTAACCTTGGCGTCCTTAGCCCATCTCTCCAAATCATATAAACCCCCCCCCCGCCGAATCTAAAACAAGGACTTACAGGCACTAATTTTTTTATTTGAGTAGTCATTGCTAGATCCATTCAACTGTTGTAAAAGATTCTCGAAGACATTCCTGTCTTTGTAATCAATTTTACTAGTGAACTCAATTCTAGGGGCCATTTCTGAATTTAGGGTTTCTTACAGTAACAGTACCAAGCTTTATCAACACTTTGTTTATCCTTCAGAATTTGAAACCCTACTGCAAGTATGAATTTTAATGCTTCAAAAGTGTGATAGCAGAAAACTTACATGTTCTGCAATTTTTAACACAGAGTGCCAGATTACTGCAACTTTCAGTTTCGCTTCAATCACTTCAATGGTTATGGCAACTTTGAACTCAATAATGAATTATATGCCCAATCAAATCAATCTCTCGCATTGAATTTTATCTGAAGTGGCCACACGCTCTTTAATCAATTCATCTTGTTTGAATATTCGCGGCTCAATGGTTCATTGAAACCATTCTTAAAATTTTAAATCTGAACCGCACATCTTAACATCATCCCCTCTATCGTGTGGCTCTCATCACTTTTCGGAAACCACTATTCATCTTGGACGCGCGTCAGCACGACTTGATCGCTTAAGCCTTAGATCTCGTGCATCTCCACCATAAGCCTTTAAGTTAGCCGTCCGATCTTATCTAACCTGACCACCAGTTACTTTACCCCAGACTTTACTAACTGCAGATACAACTTTATCATCTTGGACACGCGTCAACACCACTTAATGGCTTATACTGTAATGTCCCCAGTTTTAGCAGGGTCATTGAATGGATGGTGCCAGGTCCTTATCGCGCTCCTCGTGGTCTGGCGAGGTGTTTAGAGGGTGACTGGTGTGAACTTACTATTTATAGCAAGTCAATGGATAGTTCCGATGAGCTCAGATGAGTTAAAGGAGTTGAGTGATGCTCTCAGTTTTCATTTCTGGCTTTCGGTTTGGGCTTCAAGAATCTTGGAGAGAGTGTCTATTTTTAGTAAGCACCCCGTCAGGTTCGTTCATCATCTTTTATCATCAGGATCACTCTAGTGCAGACAGATTTCGATTCTGATGCTTGTTAAGTTGTTTTCGCAAGACGGGTGAATTATTATTATTATAATATTATTTAATTAAATTTGCTAAGGTTGTCATTATTGTTGGTATTATATGTTGGGCACCTTAGTGTTATAGCTCGTCGGAACCGCGATGAAAAGTTTTAAATCTTGGGCACAACAAACAGGGACCTTGCGTGTCATAATTTCATGATATTGATGAAAAGGTCATTTTTGGAGCCAAATGAGTTAATAAATTATATTACTCAATATGTGCCTAAGTATAAAAGTGCTTCAAGTGAAAAGTGTGTGAGAGAAGACACTTTTTAATTATAAAAGCAATAGGCAAGGCATTCATTCATCTATTGATTGATTATTATATTTGTTTGTTTTCTCCGAGAAGTTCCGATTTGTAAATCAAATCCCTTGCTGAGGTATAAGGGTTTGATACTAAATTGATTTAGCTTTTGAAGACTGATTCTTCTGAAGCTAATCTCTGAATTTGTTGTTGTTGTATAACCAATTATATCTTCTTTCATATTGTTCGCCTGTGGCTTGGAGGAAGAGATTAATTCTGAATTTGATTTTCACTTTGAACTGCGGCATGCAGAAGAGGTCGATTTTATTTGCTGGAGTGGTGGAATAATATCATTCCAGAAATTTGATTTAAGAGTTTCTTGGTTGTGAATCGAATCTTCTTGTTGGAGGTCGATTTACAAATTCTGGCTGCAAGGAAGAAATTGAGGGTTTAGTAATTTATGTTGGCTGAGAAGGTATAATATCATATTTGCTGCGCTTTTAATCAACCAACAATGTTGGTGAATTGTGTTAAGGGTAATTGTTGTTGAGTTCATGCATTGTTCTTGTGGTTACGCATATCAAGGAGAGGCTGCATTTTGTGTTGCCTCCATTTTCAGAGAGGCCGCGTTTTGAGTATATCAGTGCTTGGTGAATGAGACCTTGTTATCCTTGCTGGCTGCGTGGAGTTTAGTATCAGTTGTGTGGAGTTAGTATCAGCCGCGGCTGATGAACTTGTGGATTGTGACAGCAACCAGCAATCACGTGGAGACTGCAAGAGCTAGACGCCATTGCTGCTGCCGTACGTGGATACTATTTGCCCGTACGCGTGGAGGATTGA
>MU225589.1:869125-898318 GCA_018584345.1 Thuja plicata | reverse complement strand
CAGAGTCACAACAGGTATTTGACAAGCTCAAGGAGGTAATGAGTTCTTGTCCTGTCCTTGCATTACCAGATTTTGATCAGCCCTTTGTCTTAGAATGTGATGCATCGGGTAAAGGAATTGGAGCCGTATTAATGCAAAATAAACATCCAATAGTATTTGAAAGCAGGAAACTCACTAGTACTGAGAAACTGTATTCCATATATGACAAAGAAATGTTAGCTATTATGCATGCATTAGCTAAATTCAGACAATACCTAGTTGGATCCAAATTTGTGGTGAAAATTGATCATAATAGCTTGAAGTATTTTCTTAATCAACGAGATTTGAATGACAGGCAACAAAAGTGGATCAGTAAAATTCAAGCTTATGATTTTGAAATCGAATATGTTAAGGGTAAGCACAATGTGGTAGCTGATGCTCTGTCTAGGAAACCAGAAATTAATGCTTTAAGTGGGGTATCCGCTGATTGGAAATCTTTGTTACTAGTTGAATATGCTAAGAATTCATTTGCTTGTGATTTATTGGATGGCAACATTCAGGATGATAGATACAAAGTGGTGAATGATATTATTTACTACAAAGACAGGATCTTTCTGGTACCTGATTCTAAATTGTAACTACGAATTTTGCAAATAATCCATGACTTGCCCTTAGCAGGACATCCCGGTTATGTTAAAACTTACAGGCAAATTCGTGAAAGATTCACTTGGAAGGGGCTCAGAGATGATGTTCTGCAGTATGTCAAGGAATGCATCACATGTCAGCAGAATAAAGTGGAGCACTCTTATCTAGCAGGACTATTACAACCATTACCTATTCCGGATCAGAAATGGGAGAGCATTTCAATGGACTTCATCACGGGTTTACCTCGGGCTCAAGGTAAGGATTGCATTTTTGTTGTGGTGGATAGACTTAAAAAATTTGCACATTTCTTTGCTATCACCACAGGGTTCACCGCTATTCAAGTCGCGGAATTGTTTTTTAAGGAGATATTCCGTCTACATGGGTTACCAAGGAATATAGTAAGTGACCGCGACAGCCGATTTTTGAGTAACTTTTGGGCAGAATTATTCAGGTTGACAGGTACAACATTGCATCACAGTACGAGTTACCATCCACAGACCGATGGTCAAATTGAAATAGTCAACAAATGGGTTGAAGGTTACCTTCGTAATTATGTTGTTGGGCACCAAAAAGCTTGGGTACGTTGGCTACATTTGGGAGAGTATTGTTATAATACTACTTTCCATACCTCTATACGTATGGCTCCATTTAAGGCATTATATGGATACGATGCTTTATCCTTTGTTGATCTTGCTTTTGATAAAAGTAATGTGCCCAAGTCACGTGATTGGATTCAGGAAAGCTAGGATATCTTGAAAACTCTTAAGAACAATTTACACCACGCCCAGAATCAGCAGAAAATGTATGCAGATAAGCAACGAGTGGAACGGAGTTTTGAGATTGGTGATTTAGTCTCTCAGATTACAGCCCTACCGCCAGTCTTCTCTCAAGCGTAGTGGGGCTGAGAAAGTGAAACCCCGATTTTATGGTCCTTATCTGGTTGCTCGCAGAATTGGCCAGGTTGCATATGAATTGGATTTACCAGCCGATAGCCGGATACACAATGTGTTTCATGTTTCTTGTCTTAAGAAGGCTTTGGGTCAACAAGTTTCCGTATCCAAGGATTTACTGCCTTTGACTGATGAGGGGAAATTGGAGATGATTTCGGAAGAGATTGTGGAGACTCGCGACAGACAGTTGCGTAACAGGACTATCAGGGAATATCTCATCAAATGGAAGCATTTGCCATTCGAAGACGCCACTTGGGAAAATGAGCAGGTTCTCTCCCATCCACATTTCCAGTTGCTTGTGGGCAAGCAACGAAAGGGCAGGGGAGACTGTAATGTTCCCTAAATTACCCCTAAATTAGAAACATGAGGAATAAATAAATGGTTAATTATTTAATATTAATAGTGTAATATTAAATAATTCATTATTTGATATTATTAAGTGCAATATTAATAAGGCACTTCTTTTGAAGGTTTGTTCTTTTAATTAAGCATTATTAATGATAAGAGTTAATAATTGTGACTTGTTAATAAAACAGTTCCCTTACGGGAATTCCAGCAAATCAATAAATTAGAAGTTTCGAAGATGTGAAGGCAGGCTTGATTACTTTGGAGATTGATTCAGAAATTGTGAAAAGATATATGGTTGATTCCTTTCGTCAGGAGATTACCTGGCCTAGTGGGACCATTTCTTACGGTGGAGTTGTCTTCGGTAAACAGTGTAATGCATGGGCAATGGCCATCGGGTTGCTAATACCGTGACACACTTGTGCGGGCTGGCAGCGGGTGCAAAGACAAAACATCAGAAGGATTGGCGGCTTGTGGGAAAGGAATTGTTGGCTGTATCGAGTGAGAAAGCTGTAGCGCACGACAAGGGAAATTCGGAATTCACTTAGCAAGGTGACACGCAGTTGTAATTGGGTTTTCCTGCCGATTACTACGAATAAGACAAGGAGATGTGTGCCGCGTGAGAAGGGAATTTGCAGTTCCACTAAGGAAGAGCATATTAAACGGAGATTGAACTCGGGTCTAGTAATTAACAGTGACAGATGCACAGCGACTCCTGCAAAGGACACGCGGGCCTAGCAATTATCGTGGCAGATGCACAGCAGCTTTTGCAGAGGACACAGAGGCTTCGTTTTGTCTACGCCATTTCACATTGACACAGGTGCATTTAATGAATATTTTTAAGCAAGAGTTACATATTTATGTGTGGAATGCGAGTGGAATATTTTGTGAACACTTCAATTAATTTTAAGATGAATATAGAAATTGTTTCTGAATAAATATCTGTATATGCCACTAGAATAAATAAAGACCAGCATTGTAGACAGAATGTGTAAAAGATTTCCTGAGATTAGCTTCTAGAGTTTGGGAATTTTACACTTTCATAAACACGTGTCATCGCCGCTTAATGACTTATGAGATAGATTCTGTGCATCTCGGGACTAAGTCGTTAAGTGGACCGTTGGATTAAAACATATTAACTCGACACATAATAGTTAAATAAAAGACTTGCGGGCTTTCAAACTCAGGGATTATTAAAGTGCTAAAGACTTAGGATAAATTGAACGCGGCCCAATTTAAAAGAACACATGGATTAAGGTGACTCAAGTTACTAGATAAAGTAACTTCAAAATAGAACACAACCAAGAACATTTAGGGTTTTGCTCGAATACACATGAAGACTGACCTAGGGCATATGGTTTTTCACAATTTTCACCATTTCAAAGCTTAGACATGACTATTTACAAGGATGTTGACAACTTTGGACAAGATTTTGTCATTTTTAGGCAAAAATAACCACTGGGAATGTAAAGAGCCTGATCCGGCTCTGCTAAAACTTAATGGATTTTTGCACTCACCAAGAGTAAATCTTGCCAAATGTTTTAATAATCAATTTCACAGTGTAAATTTTAATCCATGAGCATAAGTATTTCCAGCATAGATATTATTGTAAACTCCTGGTCTTTCACTAATTTCCCAAATTTACATGCCTTTCCCAAGAAATTAAAATATCTTCTTGGGTATTTTAGCAAATAGAAGATTATTAACTTCAATAGCAATACTTAATGACTTCCCTATGAAATTCTGGAAATGCATTTCAAGAGTTTATTTTCATTTTTATTGAATTTACAACTATCACCTTTTACATATGAAATGAAGGTATTTATAAATACCGTAAGCCCATGTGCGTAGGCGACATGCTCACTCCACCCAACCAATCCATGCTGAAGTTGGTCGTGGCCCCATTGTGATGAGTCTTCACCCGCAACAGCTATTCTATGTTACGTGGCTCAATCTGGAGATGTGCGGCTGCCGGAGAGGAGCGGCTAGTCTGTAGAAAGGCTGCCTTCTAGTCGTATGCGCCTTAGCTGCTACCTAACGCGGCCCCAAACATCTATGAACAACCGCAACAGAGGTGAGGTACTATGCAGCTCAGCCCGTGCTGTAAATGCGAGCCCCTGTGTGAATGCTGCCTATGGTGGAGTATTGCCAGTAGTCACTTGTTGGATAATGATGCCACCATACGCAACGCCCAAGTTGGCAGTTCATACATAGCGCTTTAATCATGCGCCCAGTCTCTGACAAATCCAGCGTTCAGCATAAAGAATTCACAATTCTTATGCATTCGATCCAACCCTTCACAATTTCAAACTTGTTCTCTTCCTCCAATCACAGGCAAGACAGTACGAAGGAAGATTGCAGATCGACTTTACAACAACAATCGATTGTGGACAATTGATTATATAACAACAATCAATTGATGATCAGCTCAAGAAGAATCAGTCTTGGAGAAACCAATTTGACCCTTATACTTCAGCATGGGCACAAAATTCAGAATACCAGGAACAATTCCCAAGAACAACTTCAATAGTCAATATTTGATGCTTTACTTCACAAATGAACCTGTATTTATAACTCTTTGGTCTCCATAGTTTCCAAAAACCATCATCAGTTAACTGCTCTTCATAATATAAACTTCTAAATCATTATAATAATAATAAAGTATTATTATTATTATAATATCGCCTTTTTATTAATTAATAACATATTGTTATTAATTAATACAATTAATTATCAAATATAATTCTGATGATAATTCCTGCAACACCTACCATACTGACTGACCAACATGCTCATCACTGCACTGCCAAAAATAGACTTATTATAAATAGTAAGTCCCCAGCCCAAGAAACTGCACAATTGAATATCGTCTTAAGAATTGACCACTGCCGATACTGCCCTGTCAGAAATAGAAACTGACCAACTGACTTACTAAAAATAGTAAGTCCAGACTTACTAAAAATAGCAAGTCTGCCAACTGGGACCCTCAAAACCCTGCGTCATCTCACGAGGGTCGCGATGATGAGCTGACCAAGTCACTGCCACAACCTGCTAAAAAGAGGGTCATCACAGGGAACCAAAAATTTACTAGCAAGATTCAAAACTAGAAATATACCCAACAATGGCTCTCTCTGAGGATGCTTAAACGCAAGTTTACAGAAAGAATAATAGATATTTGGGAAAGCAGACCACAACTGCACTAACCTATTGCTTAAAACAAACACACAACAGAAGGAAACACACCTGTACATAAGATACAACTACTGTGCATGTAAAAATTGATTTAATTGAAGAAGTGTTTCAGGAATTGTCCATGCACAGGCAACTCCTGTTCTTCATCATTCATACTCTTTAGGAGATATGAATCGTTACCATAAGTCTGATAGACAACCAAAGGTCCTAACCACAGTGATTCAAATTTCTTATGTTTGCCTTGATCTTCATCCCTGGCATTCCATTGTAATACCAAGTCACCAGGCTGGAATTTCTTTTCATTGGCCCTTTTGTCAAAAAGGTATTTCATCCTCTGTTGTAGTTTGATATTCTCCCTCTGACTATCTCTCCTTACCTCATCCAATTCTACTAGTTGCACCATTCTCTCTTGCATGGGTTCAGAAACCTCAATCTCTTCATCCTGGATGAACTTATAAATTCGAAGTAAATTGTTAACATGCATTATTGACTGAACACTATATACCAGTTCAAAAGGAGATTTTCCTGTGGCTTTCTTGACAGTGATTCTGTCTGCCCATAGGGCAAGTTTTAACTTTGCGTGCCAGGCTCTCTTGTTACTCTCTAGGGTCTTTTTCAAAATTTGCAGAATACTTTTGTTACTTGATTCTGCTTGCTCATTAGCCCGTGGATGGTAAGGGGATGAGTAAGAATGACAATTCCCATATCAGAGCAGAAATCAACAAACTCCTCAAATCTAAAGCACATGGCATTGTCCATTACTAACTTGATTGGAACTCCAAACCTAGTGATCACATTGTTCATCAGAAATTCAATGACAACTGCACTTGTAGCCTTTTTAGTTGGAATTGCCTCCACCCATTTGGTAAAATAGTCAGTCACCAGTAGAATCCAACTATGACCCCCACTTGATTTCTCAGCAAATTCTCCAAAAAAATCCATCCCCCACATGGCAAAAGGGGCTTCTGTAACTATGGGATTCATTAATAAAGCACCTGAAAACTTCATCTTGGTGGAAAATCTCTGGCAGGGTTCACACTTTCTGACAAAGGCATGAGTATCCTGAAATAAACAAGGCCAATAATAGCTTGCCCTTAAAATTTTGTGAGATGTTGATCTGACAGAGTAATGTCCTCCACACATCCCAGCATGCATTTCTTCCAAGATTTTTTCATCCCTGTTTTTCCAATACAAATTACCATGCAAAAGAACATATTTCTGAGCCTGTAACCTTAGGCTTCTCCTTTGGTTAACATTTAAACTCTCTGGGCAACTAGCATTTTTAAGAAAATAAACAATGTCAATATACCATGGCTGCATTTCAATACTTGTAATAGAATTCTCACAGGTAGCAACACTGTTTACTTGAACTAAGTCCAAATTCTCTTCTGTCATCAATTTTGCCAACCCCAGTCCTCTCACCAACTTTGTGATATGAATTTCCAAATCAAATTCTTGAACTTTGTTTATCCACTTACATCTCTTTCCTGTTACCTCATTTTGGACAAAAATGTCATTTACAACAGCATGAGGAACATATGCATTTACTTTTGCACATACAAGATAAGGCCTGAAAGCCTTCACTGCTTTTACCAAGGCATAAGCCCTACTTTTCCATCAACTGATAATTCAACTCAGCTGATTGTAAAGATTTGCTAAAAAATGCTATGGGATGTTCAAATCCCTCATCATCTTTCTTCAATAGGACTGTAGCAATAGTATGAAAAGAAGAAAATGTGAATAAAGAGAAAGGTTTGGCAGAGTTAGGAGATATTAAGACAAGGGCTTCTTGGATGGGTTGTTTTATCTTCTCAAAACCTAACTGTGCCTCTTGATCCCATTCAAATTTCACATCCTTTTTCAACAGCTTGACTATGGGCTAGACTAGTTCTGCAAAATTTGCAATAAATCTCATGACAAAATTTATTTGACCCAAAGATGACTATATGCCTTTCAAGTTTTTAGGAGCAAGTACTTTCTGAATAGCCTCAACTCTTTCTGGATCTATTCTTACTCTTTCCTTGGACACTACGTGACCTAAAAGTTTCTCTTGAGTGACAACAAAGTGGCATTTCTTTGGGTTCAATGATACCCCATATTCCAATTCTTTGATCATAACCTTCTCCAAGTGGTTACGGTGGTCTTCTGCTTTCTTTGAAAAGGCTGTCAAATCATCCTGGTAAACTACCATAAGAACATCTATGAGATCCTTAAAGGCTACATCCATGGCTCTCTGAAAAGTTGCACTAGCATTTTTTAAACCAAAAGGCATGCGAGCATACACATAAGTACCCCAAGGAGTGGTAAATGCTGTCTTGAATTGTTCAGATTCTTTGACCAACACCTCATTGTACCCTGAAAACCCATCCATCATAGACAATAGATCACATCCAGTGACCTTGTGTAACATAGCCTCCATATTAGGTAATCCATATTTGTCTTTTAGTGAGGCTACATTCAGGTTTCTAAAGTTAACACATAATCTTATGTCCCCATTCTTCTTTCTCACAAGGACCAAATTAGAAACCCATGATGAATGTCTGATAGGCTGAATTATGCCTGCATCCCTCAACTTCATCAATTCCTTCTGCATTTTAGTAGCCAACAGTGGATTGATAGGTCTTTGTTTTCGCCTAAATGGTTTCACATCTTCTTTAAGTGGGATGTCATGCTGGAATAGGTGTTTTCTATAGGCTTTCAAATCCTCATAAGATCAGGCAAAAACATGTTTATATTTTTTCAGCAGCTTTATCAGATTCAATCTCACATTCCTATCCAGCCTTTTACCAATATAGACCAACTGAGGAGATGTCTCAGATCCTAGATTTATTTCTTCCAAATCTCCTACCTTTGCATTGGATTTCTGGGACATATAATTATCATTTATACTAAACATGCCCTCCAATTCAACTAATCCTTTGGGAATATGATTAGTAGCTAGCTGAATAACTTCTTGAGCAAAAATATATTCCCTGCCATCCACAACTGCTACTAGAGATTCATAGTCAATTTTCTGGCCATCATATTGATCTATACATTGGATAAATCTAAGAATGTCATCATCATCCTCAAACACTTGCTTGTTATGGATATTATCAGGGACTGTTGGTCTATTTTTCAGTTCTACTACAGATATGCCAATAAGGGTAACATCATTGTTTTTTAGGGCAACATTAGCAAGAAAGTCTGCCATTATGTTATTTGATCTTTCTACCCAATGGATGTTAAAAGCATCAAAGAATTCTAACCTATTTCAGACTGCATATTTGTACAATTTCAGTCTATCATCTTTGGCAACATACTGTTCCCTTATCTGAGCTATGATCAATTGGGAATTTCCATGAATTTTCAAACATTTGATACCATGTTTCATGGCAATATCCATTGCCAATATTAAAGCTTCATACTCTGGCTGTATTATTTGTACAATGAAAGGCTAATAGGAAAGAGTATTTAAAAGTAATACCTAATGGGGATATGAATAGAATTCCTGCTCTTGATCCTTCTTTGGAGCATCCTCCATCAAAGTACATTTGCCACAGTCCATCTTGTTGCAACAACAACTCATCAAAAATTGGATCAGTATTTCTTAATTGTGGCTTGATCTCTTTCCCAACAAAGTTTTCCATGTCAATGTCTACACAACAATTCAATTGGTCAGGCATAACCATCTCCACCATGACAGGTGAACGAGGTTCTCTGTACAACTTGACCTCACTACCATTTACAGGAATTGTTGCATAGGATAAGTCCAGTTGTAGTCTTCCACCCACTGCTGCTGTCCATTGTCTTGACAGAAGCATACCATAATGGGGCTTGGTATCTACAACATCTATGTCCATCCTGTAAGTAGCTTCTGGGAAAGCAGCAATTTTCACTTCAATGTCTTTCAATGTTCCTATCACAGGAACCTCCCTATTATCCATTGCATAACAACTTCCAGCAGGGGTGGCGACTTGAAGGCCCAATTCTTTCATGACATGATATGACATTACAGTTGCTGCAGCACCAAAATCTATCATGCAATTTTTTACTAAGAAATTATTTACCATCAAAGTGACATAAAATGAGTCAACAGACAATGGTTCCTGAGTAATTACATTGCCAATGCAGATATTGGAAATTTCTTTGCTTTTTTCTTTTCCTTTCAATTGTTCTTCTTTTTCCTTGACAGATGGACTTTCCTTCTTACCATTATTTGAAGTCAAGGATGTTTTCTCTTGGTTTGACATGGAGACATCATCTATCCCTCTCAAAAGTGCTAATGCAGCTTCTTTATGCTCTTTTATTTTCAGCATCTCCATTAATGGTACTGAAACTTTCATCTGGGTCAAAGCATGTTTCATGTCAAACATGGACAATCTAGAGGATGCATCACCTATCTTCTTACTTTTTTTAGCTTTATCATTGGCCACTTGCTCCTCTGTTGTTCTTTCTTTTTCCTTCTGATCAAAAGAAGGTTCTTCTTGTCTTACAAATTTCTTATCTTTGCTTTCCTTGACTGGAAAATCTGCAGCATCTTGAGGGGAGTTTTTTCTGGTGTATGTAGGGGTAATTTTACCTTGAGTAGGCTCCACTCTCCTATTTCTCAAATTGTATGCATCCCTGGCTTGATTTATGGCTGCAGCTGTCAAGGATCTTTTTTCTTCATCAGTAGGAACTCTAAAATGAGAATGTGACTTGTCATTTCCTACTGCATTTACAGTTGCTAGTAACATAATATCAGCCTCATCATTTGAATTAAGAACTAAAGATTGCTGATACTCTAAATATTTCCCCCTTTTAATAGGCATATCCTCAAAAGGCTCATCTTCATTTGAAGACCATGGATAAGGTTTTCTCACTGTAAACATATTAACGGCAAGGCCTTCTTGCCTTGCACTTGTTTGTTCATCCCTTTCATCCATTTGTTCAGATAAGGCCTGGGCTACAACACATTGATACGAGGAATGTGGCATGTTACAAGTAGCACACCAAGGAGTGTTTTCAACATAATTTGTACTATTCCTTTTCAGGGGATCAGGGGTTTCCTTGGCTTTTTGGTTTTCTTGATCTTCAGAGGCAGGCTTACCATTATTCCAATTTGTTTTATATGGGTAATCCCTCAAGTTAGGCTGCCTATCAAACCTTTGGTTTGCATATTTGTTATCACGGTAACCTCTCTTGTCATTTTTGTCCATTTTAGCAACAAGGTCTTTTACTGCACTCACTAATTTATCAACAGTGTCATCTTCTTTGACATGTTTGCTAGCTGGCCCCTTTTTTTTCCAAAGTTTATTATCATCCCTTTTTCCCATTTTTCCTGATGCTTTCCTATTGCTTTCAATATCAATAGCTATTTCGTATGCATCTCTTAAGGTTGTTGGGTTTTTGTCTCTGAGTAGGTAAGACATTTTACCATCAGCAGCATTGAAATAGGTTGTCAGACACACTTCCTCATCTAACCTCAGGACTTGGAAAATTTATTCATGGCTTTTTGGAATCTGTTGTTAAAGTCTGCCATACTCTGATTTGGGAATTTCTTGATATTATTGAATTCATTCAGCATATAACCAGAGTTCACATGTTCTCTGTATTGTTCGCTAAAAGATTTTACAAACTCATCCCAAGATGCAATGCTATCATTAGGTAGATTTCTAAACCAATCCCTAGCATCTTCTGTCAAAGACTGAACAAAAAACTTCATGATGACATCTTCATTTTCAATTTTAAAATCAGTTATCTTATCACTGAAAGCTTTCAAATGTTCTTCACAAGTTATGACATTATTTCCTGTGAATTTAGGGATTTTGTCTCTTACCTCATTGGGGATCATATTTTGGTGACCAGGAATACCATCAAAGAAAAGAGCTCTATATCTGTTCATGTGAACTGGTCTCCTTTGGAAATTTCCCAGCACATTGTTACCACTTGGTCCAGTTGTTCCTTTTTCATTTTGAATAGGTGGGGGAACACTTTGCTTTAGGTTAGAGACATGAGTGCTTGGATCAGGGCAAACAGATTGAGCTTTTGGACAAGCTCCCTGATTGTTTGGACTAGGACCAGCAGATTGATTTTGTTGCTGAATCCCATGATTAACTGGCATAGAGCTACTTGCAATAGTGTTGGTAGTAGCATATAAGAGAGCTATTTTCATTCTCATATCAGCTGCAGCAGCTTCTAATTCCAACTTTTCAAGTTGTTTGGCTAGGTCCCTCCTTGGCTTTTCTGGCTTGTTCAAGCTCAAGATCAACTTGAGGTATTCTTGCAGGGATAGTCATGTTTTGCTTAGGCTCTTCTATGGTAACACTAACAGCCTTTTGCTTACCTTTGTTGAGGACATCCTTAGTGCTTGTCTTAAGTTTTGCACTCTGTTCAACCTCATATGGGTGTAATTGTCTAATGACAGGTCCACTTCCTTCAAATTCATCTTTTCTAGAATTTGATGTCTTATTTGCAGCCTTCTTCCTCAAATCATCAAGATCACCAAACAAGTTTGTATCTAGGCCTTTAACCTCTTCATTTAGGCTCTTAGCCTTGAGGTCATTTCTTCTTGTTTCAGCCAAGAGTTCTTCTCTCTCTACCAGTAAGTCATATAACTCTTGCTAACGCCTTTTCCTTGCATTTGATATCTCTATTTCTTGCTCCTTTTTCTTTCTTCTTAAAGCCAAAACCTCATCACTTAACTTATCAGAATCATAAGAGGTTGTCTTAGCAGTAGAAGTTTCTTCTGGTGGAGCTATATTTTCTTCTGCAAGGAACACCTACATCAGTAGTTTCCCCATCTCTGAAAGGATCAAAGTTTGCATCAGCTCTATGAGAATCAACTGGCCCTTTGGGTTCTGCACTTTCAGATGAAGACGATCTTCTTTTTGGAACAGGGGTTTCCATTCTCCCTTTAGAGGTACTTGTTTAGACCCACCTCTCTTGGACCATTGTCTCCTTCTAGGGGTATGGAGCTCTTCTCCAATATCCTTCTCAGGATTAGCTTTGAAATAGGATCTAGTATTTCTTTGCCGACTCATCTTTTAAAATAGACAAATATATTCAATATGTTCACTTATGCAAAAGTGGAGTGCACAGAGATTAGAGTCGCCACCTCTTTACAGAGGACAAATATATATAAAATAGCTGAGAAACTTGTCCCAACTTAGACTTTCTCGTACAACAATAAGTCTGAATGAAACCTGAATGCAAAATTTCTTAACAATTCCTCACCTTGACTAAGTTTGTGATCTCAGGAATACTATCCTTTGCCGTCTCTATCACTGCAGATCCACTTCCCCTTGTAACTTTTCTTCAAAACCACACACTGGATCAAATCAGAGAATCTGTGGTTGCCACTCAATCTATTTGAGACAAGATTAGTATCCTCTTCAGGATCAAAACCTTCAAGCAATGTGCAATGACAGATAAACAAAATAAACTCGCCTTGACGATTATGAGGAAAAATAGACTTATTCTTAATATGACGAGGACTAATTCTTTGATGAACATGACTCTAGAGCATTAAATCAATTACCCACCAGAGTCGCCAATTTGTTAGCACTTTTTCTTGTAGAATCACAATATAGCTATTCAAGCTTGACTCTTAGATTCCCAATTCCAGATTCATACAGGAAAAAGGCTAATTAACAAGGATATAATCCTTCTACACTTCGGGCTCTACAAACCCAGGCGGGTGCACCTTATACAAGTTACTGCCTAACAGTAAACTTATCAATGGATTGAGGTTTACACTGATTCTCCAATTACCATTTATTGCATCAATTGATAGAACACATTACATATGGATGTAATCAACTTGATATAGGGCTTAACAAGCCAAAATATGATCATGATAATAGCAGACAACAGTGAAACAAGGATTTTCATCCTTCTTTTTAAAGTTCTTGTACTTAGGAAGGCTAACCTAATGATTCACTCTTCAAGGAATCAGTAAAATGAATTGTACCTTTTGAATACAATCAAACATGAATATTCTTAGCAACATAAATGTAAAGATTAATTTGATTTATGATTGATGATGAGAACTACTTATCAGAACTTAGACCGGTGCCTAATCCTAGGCAAAGAGTCCAATAAGATGTAAATCCATAGAAAATCAATTAATAAGAATACAAATAAGATCCTAGATAGAGTGCCTTACAAACTATCCTATCATTCTAACATCCATGTATCAAATTTTCATACTAACACCTAGCCCTCTGGAATTACTCACAAGACCGACTCCCTCCTTGAAGGACACCCACAAGTAATTGCACAATTACCTTATAACTAATATGTTTAAAATGCCTTACAAACTAAACATACAAGAGCATGAACAAAAGTACAAAAAGACACCATAGATCTGAAACAGGAATTTCCACTGTATTTTATTAATATCTTTCTGCTTCAATACATTCAGATAGACCAAAGCTTGAAGAAACTAAACAAAATATTAAGTTTGTTTTGCAGTTGTAAATCCACCATCCTTTACAAAGTCCTCTAACTTTCAATATATAGTTTGCCTTAGTCATCTTGGAATCCTTAAAAAATCAAGGATGCAACAAGCTTCAAATGACTAAGCTAAAAGACAAAACCTACGACCCATATATAGGACAAAATAACAAGTGGAATGATAACCACTTTTGTTACAAGATATTCAAAGTAATTTGTCCTCTGACCGCCTGGTTATTGTACTTGCTTTAAACTTGTTTGGAAATAACCATATGGAATTTGTTGTACTTGATCTTGTTGATGTAGAATCATTTTCCCTTGCCTGTCTCATTCAAACTATTGAGAAGCATTGTCATTTGTTGCCTGTTACACATTACCATCTTCTCCCTGATCAACTGCATTGTATCTGTCCTTCCAGGAGGTATACACCTCATCACTTGGCCAAGAGAAACCAATGACTTCATCTTTTTTGCTATTAATCTCATCCCAACTGACACTTGCCTTCTCAATCTCCTCTTTCCAGAATTCAAAAAATGACCTGGCTTTGCCAATAATTTCCACAGTTTGTGCAAACAAAAGCATGCTTTCCAAAGTAATAATACTGTTGGTCCTGGTTGCCAACGCCTCATTCATTTGTCTTAGCCACAATGCTTCACTCTTTATTTCACCACTCTTCTTGAAAAGGTTATGAAACATCTCATATCGATCCTTTGAATATTCTTTCCTCAAAGCTTCTACATTCCTAATGATGATGCTTCTCTTTATGTCCATGTCCATTTGTAATTTCAAACATTTATAAGTGTTGGTTAAAACAATATCAATATTGTTTTCTTGCTTGGATGTGGAATAGAAATTTTTTAATTCAGCCTTCTTTCCTTTCCATCTATCCATGATCAAGCCCCACTTATCTTTGTCTGTATCATACTCATTTATTATGCTAATAACTTTCTTTACTAGCGAATAAATGGCAACAGGACTTAATTCCTTAGTACACTGCATGAGAGTAGCATGTATTTTATCAGAATACGTTTGTTGTACCCATGCCTCTGCTTCTTTAAATGCTGCAGACTCTTCAATCCATTTCTTCCTTGATTCTTCTAACTTGGTCCTTTCAACAATTAGTTTTTCTTTTTCTAATTCCAAGTCTGCTTGTGTAACAGGACTTGATGGCATAGGGGAAGGAGGGAAAGTTACAATTGGGCTGGATGTACCAGGCTGATGTAGATCTTGTGTTATCATCCTTTGAGGAGAAAATTGAGATATTTGTTTTCCCTGTAGGATAACAATTTTCTTGTCTTTTTCAATGGACTTTACCCTTTCATCATTATATGCTTTCATGATCACTTCACAACCTGTGTCCTTAAACCTTTAATCTCTTCATCTTTCCTCTGGGCCACTTTCATACTGAATTTAGCAGATTCTAATGTAAGGCCAACTGCCTCTACTCATGAAGTGTCTGCCACTCTCTTTACTAACAAGCTGCCTGATTGTTCAGCATGGTCATCTTCAGCAGTTCTCTTATTGTCTTTCTTCTTTATAGACCACATTACTAGTGCTGCATGGTCTTTACTAAATTTAACACCAGTAGACACTCCACTAGTGGGCATTGGCTTGGTCTCTTTTCTAACAGCATCAAAGACAATAGCATCATCAAGATCCCACTGTGGCAGAAGGAGAACTCCTTTCTTTACCAATTCTCTACCTTCTTCAGGAGTGATTTGGTCAAATTTAGCTACCATCTTCTGCTTTACTTCCTTTTCAATGTCATCTTTATCTGTATTAGGTTGATCATAGTACAGCTTCTGACATTTCTCTCTGAATTCATTAATGTGAATTCTCCAAAGGAATTGAATAAAAGCCCTTGCTTTAACAAATTGGTCATCTGACAAGAATTTATCTCTAGCTTGCTTAGTGATAGGATCCAACTCCTTCCCAACAAACTCAGCTACTGTTAAGTCCATTTCAACATGTTTGGGTGCCTCTGGCACTCCTTGCAATTCCTGGGCTGTAACAAAGACAGATCCTGTATTTCCCATTTGCTTTAATTGCTCAGCAATGGCCTGTTCATCTAGGTGCAGGGGAGATTGGGAAGTGGAATAAATATCATCTCATTGTTGATCTCTTCCTTCCACCCTTTGCCTTTTTGGAGATGGCAATGATTGGGTACTAGCATCCAATGTTCTTTTCGCTTTTGGATCGGAGGTCTTTTCAACTCTTGGCAGGATTGTCCTATATCCTTTCCGTTGGTACACCACATATTTCCTTGGTGGAACAACCCTTCCTTGTGTAGCTCTGCTCAAAATGGCCTTGGCCTTTTCTGGCTCTGTTTCCATTACCTTCTTCTTCTTCTGGTCTAAGGCTTGCATAATGTCTTCAAACATGCTGATCAAGGATTCTACCTTCTATGCCCAGGGCATAAATTCTTTCAAGGGATCATATGCTTTATCAAAATGATGGACAAAATCTAATGATTTCTTATAAACTAACCACTTTTCCTTCTTGATCTCTTGCTCCATCAAATCGAATTCATTTCTAATTATATCCTCAGGGAAATTAAACTGATGTTCTAGAGCCAAACACTTAGTTCTCTTTCTGAACATGTCACTGATGAATTCCTCATTATCTGCACATCTTGCCACTGATGTTGCCAACTGGTAAGGCTCCAAGTATTTGTGAAATTGTGTCCATCCTCCTTTAGTGATAATGAACTGGTGTGCTTTTGTAATGGTTGGGAAGATGCTGCCTTTCATTTTTCCAGTCAATGCTTCTTCTTGTAACCCACCCAGTTGTCTAAGAATTTCTGCCATGGCTATCTTGAGTGGAACCCTATAAGGGAGGACATTTGGATTTCCTCTGAAACCATAGACCCTAATAACTGTTGAAATAGGGTATAGAATGAAGTCACCCTAATTGTGAACAATCTGAAACTCTTTAACATACTCCATTGGTCTTAGAAATCTCAACACATCTATGTGAATTCTTGGGTTATCTGTGCATAACAGTGCTCTGAGCCTAGAGGCAAAACATCTATCATAATTGATAAAACTGGCCTCTTTCTTGTCCCAAGACACAAATCTGTACTCCATAATTGGACTGGCAACTCTTCATCATCTTGAAATTTGATAAGATCCATTTCTTGCTCAAAATAGTCAGCATTATTATACAAGATCATGTGCATCATCATAGAGTACCATCCAAATGGCTTAACTATCTTAGAATCTTTTATGCCTACCAGACCTTGATACATTAGATCAACAATGTAATTAGCAAAGTCAAAGACAACAGACAAATATGGATGCAAAATCTGAACCATCATAATCATAAAGTGAATGGGCATTGTTGTCTTCTCATCTTCTCCCAAAACATGACACAGGGCACTGTACATCCCTCTAGCCTTGCCACTAAAATAATCTAATTTGAAGGGCTCTGGTGTGTTTGGGCCTACTACAATTAAACCCCCTATCTTATTGAAACACTGTTTCAAAGGCCCTGTTCTGAAGTATTCCCTTTGATTCTTGTACACTTCTTTGAAATACTCAAAATCTATGTCATCCATCTGAACAGAAAGGTCACTCAACTTGAAAACTTTTCTTATTTCATCAGCTGTTGCATTCAATAATATGTTCACATCTGTATCTCTTAAAACCCTATACACTTTGTCATAAGTTTTTGCAATTGTCATCAACAAATCTGTGTCCATAAACACTCCAGGAACTATTAATTTTCCTACATCTAGATCCCATATGTTACAGTCGGGAATAGGAGCATTCCTTTTGGCTGAAAGCAATTGTGAATAGACTAAGACCATTTACACTAACTTTGGCGTCCTTAGCCCGTTTGCCCAAATCATATAAACCTTGCCCGACTCTAAAACGAGGACTTACAGGCACTAATTTTTTGATTTGAGTAGTCATTGGTGGATCCATTCAATTGTTGTAAAAGATCGTCCCACACATTCTTGTCATTGTAATCAATTTTACCAGTGAACTCAATTCTAGGGGCCATTTCTGAATTTAGGATTTCTTACAGTAACAGTACCAGGCTTTATCAACACTCTATTTATCCTTCAAAATTTGAAACCCTACTGCAAGTATGAATTTTAATGCTTCAATAGTGTGACAATAGAAAACTTACCCGTTCTGCAATTTGTAACACAGAGCGCCAGATTACTGCAACTTTCAGTTTTGCTTCAATCACTTCAATGGTTATGGCAACTTCGAACTCAAATAATGAATTATATGCCCAATCAAATCAATCTCTCGCATTGAATTTTATCTGAAGTGGGCACACGCTCTGTAATCAATTCATCTTGTTTGAACATTTGCGGCTCAACAGTTCATTGAACCATTCTTAAAATTTTAAATCTGAATCGTAGATCTTAACAGCATCCCATCTATCGTGTGGCTCTCATCACTTTTCGGAAACCACTATTCATCTTGGACACGCGTCAGCACAACTTGATTGCTTAAGTATTAGATCTCGTGCATCTCCACCATAAGCCTTTAAGTTAGCCGTGCAATCTTTTCTAACCTGACCACCAATTACTTTACCCCAGACTTTACTAATTGCGGATACAACTTTATCATCTTGAACACGCGTCAACACCACTTAATGGCTTATACGCTAGATCTCGTGCATCTTTACCTTAAGTCATTAAGTGAGCCGTTGGATCCTTTTAAAACTGCATCCTCTTTATTCTATCCTTGCGCTGTACTGGGCCCGCCAACTTCCACGCGTCAACATGACTTAATCGCTTATACTGTAGATCTCGATCACTTTATCATCGAGCGATTAAGTCAACCGTCAAATCAATCTTTAAATGCTAAACCTTTAATTTCTTTCTTATGACCTCAGCCGGACCGATTGGGACACATGTCATCACGACTTAATGGCTTACATGTTAGATTACGATCACTATACCATTAACCTATCAAGTCAGCCGTTGGATCTTTTTACAACTATCAACCCTTTAATCTGCGGTCACCTTTATGTTAGTGGGGAACCCACGTCATCTCCAGGACACGCGACAGCACAGCTTAATGGCTTGAATGATAGATCTTACGCATCTTTGGATTAAGTCATTAAGTCCACCGTTGGATCAAAGGGAATCTGACTGCAGTTTACCAAACAACTTTTCACAAATCTTGGGCCCGCCTAGACACGTGGCGTCACTGCTTAATGACTTATATGTTAGATGGTGCACATCTTGATCATAAGTGATTAAGTGAACCATTGGATCCATCTTCACTTTAATCTCCGTCAAACTTTATGCAACAGGGCCCATGTCACCACAAGGACACACGTCATTCAGACTTAATGACTTATGAGATAGATCTCGATCATTTTGAGACTAAGTGATTAAGTGGACCGTTGGATGAAACAGAAACTGCATGCTGTTTTACTTAAGCTTCAACTTATGCTGGACCCGCCATAAACATGTGTCATCACCGCTTAATGACTTATGAGATAGATTTTGTGCATCTTGGGATTTAGTCATTAAGTGGACCGTTGGATTAAAACATATTAGCTCGACACATAATAGTTAAAGAAAAGACTTGCGGGCTTTCAAACTTAGGGATGATTAAAGTGCTAAAAGCTTAGGATAAATTGAACGCGGCCCCGTTTAAAAGAACACATGGGTTAAGGTGACTTAAGTTACTAGATAAAGTAACTTCAAAATAGAACACAACCAAGAACATTTAGGGTTTTTCTCGAATACACATGAAGACTGACCTAGGGCATAGGGTTTTTCACAATTTCCACCATTTCAAAGCTTAGACATGACAATTTACATGTATTTTGACAACTTTTGATAAGATTTTGTCATTTTCAGGCAAAAATAACCAGTGGGAACCAAAAATTTACTAGCAAGATTCAAAACCAGAAATATACCCAACAGATATGAAGTCATCGAATAAGAAGAACAAGTCTAAAAAATTCAGACATATTGGCAATAAGAAAACAATATAAGAGGAAGGAGATTTATTTATATACCTCATACAGATTACAGTGGAAGTAATCCACCATGGATAAGAAACCAGATCGCATGAGTATATAGATACAATTAGAGACAGCGTTAGATTCATTGCACAAGCAAATAAATAAATATCAGAAACTGCGATAGTATATTGTAGACCGGCCATGATCAATCATTGCTAATACAAAATTATTACATCAGATAAGCGACAAGTTACTCTTTAAGAATGTGAGTGGACTTTCCAGAAAGATCTGTCCATCTATGTTTATCTTTGAGTTTATGTTTTCAGTCTCAAACCGAATGAAACAGGGATTGAGTTTGTTGACTGGGTGCTTCACATAATATTGTGAGAATTCTGGAGAATAACAATCATGCCGACTATAACAGACCCGACTTCATATTATGGAATATATATTCCACATGTGGCCAGATTGAACTTTACATCTAAACACCACATATAGTCTTTTTAATCGCAATATATACATGGGCAGTGATGAATATGCACAGGCAGTTGTTTCTTAGTGTTGCAAGATATCTATCGAGCTCAAGTATTGAAACGGTGACACATCTGATTTGATTTTGTAATGACAATATCAGGCACCTGTACATATTGATGTCTGTTATTATAAACATAAATCCATTTGACGCTCATAAGATTAGTGTTTATATGATCATTTGATTGAAGTTGCAATGCTTTTTCAAGGAGAGCCACGATGGCAGGTAGATAGCAGGAGCAGTTAAGGTTGGTTGTAACTTCTCTTAAACTTCCTAACTATATGCTCTTAGTTGACATATATGAAGACATCTATAAAAGCTGTTCATTTTTAATAATAAAAGGGTGTGATCACTGAGATAAGAAAAAAGGTGGATTGAGCATGTATAATGTTATTATTATATGCAATGTATGAAACAATTTTCTGGGACGTATGATTTGTAAATGTTGATATGAATAAAAGTGTGAAGACTTGTTGAAAAGAATAAAGAGGATCTCAATAACATCCAATCAGAAAAAGGAGTGGAAAGCTAATGGAGATTTGAGGAGGTTCAGCTCTAGCTGTAACAACAAACTAGAGAATTTGCTAGGCAGTAATGCAGTAAATAGTGATTAATATATTTATGTAACTCTATAATGAAATCTTGATTTATTGGTTTAAAATATAAAAAAATAAGGGAAAAAAGGCTGCAGTTGAGGGTGGACCACTAAGGACTACTTACTACAAGGCAAAGCTTGCACATCCCTGAATGACGTTCTTGGTGAGTGTCAAAACTTGATGAAGACATTATTGGTGAGTGTCAAGGCTTGATCAAGGACATTCTTGGTGAGTGTTGAAGCTTGATCAAGAGACATTCTTGGTGAATGTCGAGGCTCGATTTGGACGTTCTTGGTGAGCGCCAGAGCTTTATCGAGGACATTTTTGGGGAGTGTCGGAGCTTGATCAAGAGGCAATCTTAGTGAGTGCCAAAGACATTTTTAGTGAGTGTCTAGAATCAAGGGCATTCTTAGTGAGTGCCAAGCACATTCTTAGTGAGTGTCAGGAATCAAGGGCATTTTTAGTGAGTGTTAGGAATCAAGGGCATTCTTAGTGAGTGTCGAGAATCAAGGGCTTTCTCAGTGAGTGCCAAGGACATTCTTAGTGAGTGTTACGAATCAAGGACATTCTTAGTGAGTTCCAAGGACATTCTTAGCGAGTGTCAAGATCGAGGACATTCTTAGTGAGTGTCCAGACTAGATATGGAGTATTCTTACTGAGTATTGAGACTAGATCAAGAGCATTCTTAGTGAGTGCTAGACTAAAAGGACATTCTTGGTGAATGTTGAAATTCCTAGAGAGGAATTAAAGAAGAGATTATATATATTCGAAGATCTATTCAAGGAGCAAACCAACACCTATCAGAGGAGAAGGGAAGTGCTACAATGAATCAAGATAAGTTCTACCTTTTGAATTATTCTTACTATTTTAAATTGAATATTATGATCTTCAGTTTTGATGAGTTTATATTTGTAAACATATTGCACTTCTAACCTCAAATTGAAATTACTATTTCAGGATCATTGGATTGGATGTCGGAGTTGCATAGCAGACACCACTCACACCGAGGGTTCGCATTGCTGGAGGACAAGCAATTTTGGGAAGAGCGGACTATGATGTCCCCTTTCTCAAATAGGATTTAATAATAAATGATAAAAACAAAAGTAATAATCAAATAATTTATAATACATTATAAAATATAATTTATTATTAAAGTATCTATATTATTATAATAATAATAGAAGAATATAATGTTAACAATATTATAAATAAATAAATATAATAATATAATAAATGGATAATAATATTAATAATAAAGAAATAAAGTTATGAATAATGATAACGATAAAAATATTAAAATAATAATAAATAATAGCATTGAAAATATTAATAAATAAATTAATCATAAATTATAATGGAATATAATATATCATTAAAGATAATTATAATATTTTAAACAGTAATTATAATCAAAGATAAAACAGCAATTTCACATTCATGAAGGGACGTGTCTCTTAAAGTGGCAACCTTTCCATCATGTATATATGGGGGTTCGAACATGTTCAAAGGAAGGGGAATAGGGAATATCTAAAAATGTATTTATTAAGGGACCAGATTATATATTTGATAATCATTGACTTTTTCATTGCAACTTCTGTCTAGTGATTTAATGAACGATTAACTTTCTACTATACACTGAGTAAAGGAATATTGGCAATTCGAAGAAGCTACATAAGACGGAAATTGCCATTGAATAAGTAATATGGTGGAATTGAAGCCCCATTTGGATAAGATGCATGAGATCAAAGATTACTGAAGCCACTGTTTATGACCAAATCTGCATCATAAGAGAAATTATACCTGGAGTTGTGATTCCCTTGAAATAATGGGGGGGGGGGGAAGAAAAGGGAAGAAAATATGATAACAACTGTTTTCCAAATGTTTAACAGCAATTATTGAATGGATGACTTATCATACTCAAGATTGGTATAAGACTTATGACCTCATTTACATTTATCTTTCAATTGAATTCAAAGAAATCAGTCCCAAATCATTAAACGAACTTGGAGGGGACATTACAATGAATATGTTTGCAGGATTTGTTGTAGCTAAAATTTATTTCTGTTATGGTTACAATTAAGTTTCCTTTTGGGTTAAGTTTAATTTGTGTGATTGTGTAATCTGGATATTGTAGTGTCTTACCTTTCATGTATGGAAATAAGACTGCCTAAATAGGGGTCTCCCTGCAATAATTTTTATTTTTATCATTCTGCAGGGGTCTTGCGTTTATCTCACCAGTGATATAAATGCATTGATTTACTTGTTTTTCTAGTATTCACATACATTGTTATTGGCCTTCACTTTGATATTTTTTCATATGTTGTATTCTGCCCTTTGAAATATTCATCTAGAGTTGGAGAATTAGACATCTATCTAATAAAATAGGCTTTAGTATTTTCGTCATATGAATGGATGTGCTGGTTGTCCTTCTATTGCTACCTTCTGTTAAAATTTGTTCTTTCTACATAAAGATGGTTAGCCACTCAGAATAATCAATAGTGCTGCAATGTGCCAAAACACATACTGAAATTCAAATTGGTATACTATGATAAATCATAGAATATAAATCATTGATTTAGAATGTCTGAAGATTTTGATTCCTTTTTGCAAAGCATACCAACCTAAAACTATCATGGATTATTAAAAAATGGGTATGGGCTTGTAGATAGTTGTAGTGTATTGGGTATTTAAATTCCTATAATAATAGCAGATCATATTTTGATTGAAATTGAAATGGCATAAGTTATCCAAACCTTTATCATTTTGTCTCATCGCACATCATTGTTGCAGGGTGCTGGGGATGCAATTCGACCTCATTTACCAGATTTGGTTTTTTGTATGTTGGAAAGCCTTTCAAGTTTAGAAGATCAGAGGCTGAATTATGCAGAGGTTTACATATCCTCACACTTCAGACTGATATTTTTGTATGCTTTACTTAAATAAACATTTATCATAGAAGGGCTATTGATTAGTAACTTCCAAACTTTGTCTGAGCTGCATGACATTTTGTGCAATTTCAGATGACATTATGGTCTATTAGCATTTATTAGCATTTAATTACTCTTATATATTACAGCATTATATGAACTGCATTTACCAATAAAGAAGTCATAGGTGCTTTTAGTATTTACTGATTCTTTATTTGTTTTCCACAGTTACATGCAGAAAGTGTTGGTATTCAAAAAGACAAGTTTGAAAACTTGCGTATTGCAGTCGCAAAAGATTCCCCCATGTGGGAGACCCTTGATCTGTGTCTAAAATATGTTGATCTTCCTACTTTAGATCTATTAGTTCCTCGCATTGTTCAACTTGTTCGTTCAGGAGTGGGACTAAACACACGGTATGTGGAGTTCCAGAATGTAATGCTTGTTTGACAGTATATTTTCTCAGTGCAGATCCATTTTTTAGTTACTGTTAGAGAAATCCATAAATGGAACTGTTGTGTATAGCACTGAAAGGGTTAAATGACATGTTTCAATGTATGTTATATATTCAAAATACATTTTCTCTTGTCACCATGCAATTGTGCACACTGTTTGGCATTTAATTTTGAGTGTGTCATTTTAGATTCTTGATTATTCTAGGTTAAATCTCAATAGTGTTTTACGTAGATGGAGCTTTTACACCTAATAGATTTGAGCACAACTACCGGGTAATGAAGGTGACATCTATACATAGACGGAGAATGACAATTCTTTGGAGGATTTGACAAAAGAGCGCATCCCTGATTTCTTTCTTAGTTGGAATGCATGGGTCTTCAGGATTTTAGGTGAGATGACTATTGCATATGCACGTGATAGCCTAGTTGCGCTTGTCTTTCGCAAGGTAGCTTTTTGCGACATTATCCAATTCTCAATAGGGACTATTTACAATTTACTATTTAGTAATCGAGGATTCATGTAATGTCCCCTTCTAGAATGGAATTTGATAATAAGAATTAAAATATAAGATTAAATAAATAATAATATATTATAATATATAATTATCTAAATTATTATTATAATAATGAAGAGTATATTATTAATTATCATAATATAAATATTTCATATGTAGTATATATATTTATTAGATTTATATATTATCATACATTTAAAATATTTATTAATTAAATATAAATATAATAAAAAATAAGAAATCTATTATAAAAACTATTAATAAAAATATAATATACTCCAAAATATAAACAAACACCAAACATAAATGAAAATCCAAAATTACGGTCCAACTTATACTATAAACTAAATAAATAGCAAGTAAAAGTCGCGACTTCAGGGGAAGCCATGACCTCTCTCCACACCATACAAGTATATATGAAGTCACGACCAGGAAAGGAAAGGAGATACATACGGAACTTTTTTGACATCACTCAATGAGCAATTGATATATCCCTTGGCATAATACAGTCAATGGGAATAAACAATCAGCAATAGTAATTTCGTCAACAGTATTTATGCACAATCACCATTTGGAGACTTCACACAGATAATCCAATTCGTTATATACTTGGGGGAGACACACAAAATCAATGTCTATATCCACCGAGTCAGCAATTTATACCAACACAAGCAATAGCCATATATGAGCAGGGGAAAGCGTTGAACAGGAAAAACTTATAGCATCTTTTCAGCGATTCAGGAGTCCTGGTGCAGGAGCACACCTAGCTTAACCCCTATGTTTCTTGCTTTGTTCTTTAATTTCTGGCATGTACTGACTCTAGCCAACTTAGGAGAGTTGTGTGGACCTTAGAAGGTCATTTTCTTTACTTTTCCCTAAGATGGATATGACTAGGTCAAGCCATGACTAGATAGTTTGCTTAGGAGTTGTTTTGTGTGTCCTTCAAGGAGAGGTTGCAGAAATGAGTCCTAGAGTGAAAAGAGGACTTGTATTAGCTTAGGGTATGTTTTAATGTTTTTAAGGATGGTTATATGTCATATGCAAACATTCAAAGATAAAACCTCAAAGGTTGTCTTAATATTGCAAAAGTTGTAAATTCTTGCCAAAGTTGTCAACTTGACCAAAAAGTGCTAAAAATGGAAAAAGAGAGAAGAATGTTTGTCGAGAGGCTAAAGCATGCTTAGACATCATGAATATGCCTTAAGCAACGCCCAAGGAAGATCCCAAGTCCTACTTGGTCGAAAAAGCCAAAAAGACAAAAAGTTGCTATGACAACTTTTGGATTTTGCATGACAGTTTTGAAGAATATGTTGCAGACTGAGTTGGAGGAAGAAATGAGGTTTTGTAACGTCTCAATCCATGATGGGAGGTTACTTAGGATGTGGAAAACCTATCCAAAACCACGAGCAAGGATCTGTAACCAAGAAGAAGAAGTCTGCATTAATGAAAATTTTGAGTTTTTGAGAAAGATCACTATTTTTGTGCTTTTTCATTGCATGTATGTGAGAGAGGGAGGAACACCTCATGTTAGCTATTGATCTTGGTTCATATGATAGGGATACACATTTTCTCTTCACACCAGGGTTATATTTGAGTCCATTATAATCATGTTTTCAAGGGTTTTCTCTCTGACTGTCACACTTTTTACAGTTTTACAGTGTCACTGTCATTTGCTTGCATGGAGGATAAAATGTATTAGAAGCTGTGTTTTAGTATTCATTTCGTATTCTCCATGCTCTTATAAGTCTTTTTCATTTAGATTTCAAGTTGAAAGGAGGTCATCTTCTTATGCTTTGAAGAGCTTTTGTGTAGTGTTATTCTGCTGTCATAGTGGACAATCTCCGAGCTGCTTTTTGATTGCATGAAGAGGCTAATGGATTGAAATCCATGATCTAACCTTGGATCCTTATTTAGCATGTACATGCAGACATTTTTCATTCAATAAGAAAGTTAGGAAGAGGTCATTTTGATAGGTTTTAAAAAAATCTTTTGTGTCTAGGCAATTTGCTGCCCCGGTTTGAGCAATTTATGGAGATTTGCTTGCCACTCCCTTTCCCACCATAGAAATTTTATGGGTTTTTGTTATATGGGAGTGGACTTATATAATATGGCGTGTGTAGGAGCAGGGGCCCCAGAAACAAGTTTTGGCATTTTTAACATGATGCCCTAGGCGAGTTGATAGCACCCGGCTAGGCAACATCAGAGCTTGAAGGCAAAAGGCAGTGGGTTGAATGCATTGAAAGCTTCAACCCAAGTTTGGATTCAACAAGGGGGATGTGTGAAGAACAAAAATACAGAAGGAGAAGTTCCCAAGTGAAGACTTGCTATGGTTTATAAGAGACCCTTGAAGAGACTGTCCAAATCAATTGAAAACCCTCAATTTTAGGCCAAAAGTGGCTTTCCAGTGTACGGACAACTTGGGGAGTTGGGACCTTCAAAATCTTTTAGGTCTCCCAAAAGGGTATTCATAAATCAAATCTATTTGGTACACTGTTAAGGAGGTTTTTGATTAAGAAGGAGAAAACCTCATTTGGAGGGCTAATTCTAGTAGCCCTATTTGGTGCAAAGAGGACAGTCTTGCAAGATTGGGCCATTAAACTCAATTGGTTTGCAATCAGAAGGTAAAGGAAAGGTAGTGAAGTGCTAAATGAAATGGTCATCAGAGTTCCTAGAATGCATCTCTATAAAGTAAAATTACGGTTGATGATTTCAAGTCAAGGAAAGGTGCATAAATGATGTGGAGCATCGTAGAGAGAGAAAATCACTCAAGTGAACTTCAAATTAGAAGGAAAAGTGCATCAATACCGCTTGGGGCATGCTTGGAGAGAGAAAATTATAAGTGAACATTGATGCATGAAATGTGCCCTTATGCAATCTTTTAGGGTTTTGACTGATTTCTTAGAATTCAATTGCAAGAGACTTCTTTTCTACCTTGATTTGTACTTTTATTCTTCACAGATGAGTGTATTGAATGTGAATTGTAAATGCCTATATTGTCAATATCCTTATTTTATGAATTTGGAAATGAAAGGATTAATCAATGTAAATGTTTGCTACCTTGATATCAATGGTTATATATTGTGTTATGTCCCCATTCTTGAACCACTCATTTTAAAGCATTCAAATACTTTTGTGGACAAGGAGTGGCACTCCTTGGACACCAATAGCAAATAGGAATAGTAGAAATAGTTAGATGTAGCAATGATTATATGATAGTAAAGGAATAAGATATCAGGAAACCGTGAAGTCTTATAAATTGTTATGGGAAATCGATGTACTAAACAAAGGAGAGGAAGGCTCCTTGAGTAGATTTGCAAAGTTTCTAAATGAAACAATCTTGAACTGAGGATAGCAAAGGAAACTTCCTAAAGAAGCTAAGATGATCAGTAAAGAAACATTACAATATTTTAATACCCTCTCTTAATGGTAATCATTCTAACAACCCTATAGAAGACAATCTACAGATCTTGTGGGTCACAAATGCATTGAAGGCTGCCCCCTTTTGGTGATGAATGCATAGAGAAGGCTGCCTACTTTTCAAAACACTCTGCAAAATGAGCCTTCTGCTAAGACCCTCCTCGATTTTGCAAAACTTTGGGAAACAACCAAGATAACCACAAACCGTCCAACCTGATGTTGGGAAAATAAAAACTGCCCCTCCCTAAAGCCAGAGGCGCCAAGATCAACTTCTGAAACTAAAACCATGATCTTGTCAAAATTGATTTTGTAGATCAACCAATGTGGGTTCATTGCCTTCTTGACGTTCTACTGTAGGTGGGAATGTTGGTATCCTCTGCCTCAACTTGTAGACATATGTGTAGTTAGAGTTGTGTTTTTGATGGATTGATTTCTATTGCCTCTGTTGTTTATCATGGTTTGTGTTAGCATTCCCAACAATTGAGCCAATTTCTCGAGTGTTTCATTGTTTTTTCGTGAATTGATTCATGCGGTTGTTGAATTCTCTATTTTCCCCTATATTGGTTTCTTCGTGTTTGTTGTTCTTTGGAGGCTTCTACTAGTGCCTTATATCATTTTCACTCCTAACTTTGACAGAATGGCATGAAAGCTTGCTCTGATACCACTTGAAATGTCTCCTTATGAAATCTTTTATTGTTCAATTAATTTCTTAGAATTCAATTGCAAAAGAGTTCTTTTATACCTTAATTTGTACTTTTATTCTCCACAAGAGTGTATTGAATGTGAATTGTAAATGTGTATATTGTCAATATCTGTAATGTCCCCAATTGAGGACCTAAAAGATATACGATTAGATAAGTTTTAATTAAAGATTTAAACTTATTAGTTATAATCTTCTGTATATGTGAGGGAAATCCATATCAATGTCATCATTACAATGATTGAGGAATGAAGGCTATCCATAGCAATTGCATCATCAACCGGTTGTTACATAAGTGATTAATAGTAGTAGGTGTTGGTTCCCAAAACCGCAGATTGGAAATCCAAGAGCCTGCCAATTCTCCAATAGGATTCCAAATCAGTTCTGGCCAACAAACAGGAATAATTCAAATTCCCCTGCACTTAAGGCTTCGCTACACCTAGGCGGGTAAGCCTTCGCCTCGAACTTGATCACTTTCTCCAAGGTTTTTCTATAGCGAATTTAAGCTTGTGAGTTTTCCGGCTGGCAAATTCCTCGAACTCGATCAATATGAAATCGAATGCTGAATGTTTGAATTAAATGTTT
>MU225589.1:830249-862885 GCA_018584345.1 Thuja plicata | reverse complement strand
ATTATGTATATTTATCTTATTTTTTGTATATATATATATATATATATATACACTCACGAATCCTTACGAACCCAAACGGCAATTTTTTTTTTTCACGAATCCACGAACCGGATTCGCGAGCCCGAATACGTCCCCGAACCCGAATCGGCAACTTAGGTTTTTTTATAACGCAATTTATAAAAATTTGGCGTCCACAACCCTATAAAGGTGAGTCTAAAGGCTTTTTTTTACTTCTAATTCTCATTTGTGGTGTGCAAATAGGTTTCCACCCCAAATTTTTGACATCGCCGAACTTGGGCCCTGTGAAAAATAACTCAAGTCTTATTAGGCTCCATATAGAAGATGATGATGATGAAGAAGAAGAATATCAATAAATTATTAATCCATTAGTTGAACTTCAAACAATGATACTTGAACTGATGTTCTGATTTAATTTTAATGTTTTGAATCTTTGATGTTGAACTTGAACTTGAAGCATATGATTGTATGATCATGGATTCATGATTCATGATGCTATGATTACAAATTTACAAGTGTTTTTATTGTTTAGATGTTTACTTTTTATGATACTATGTGACATTCTAATCTTAATTCATGCTTCTAGGCTGCATAAATATCAAAATATGTACTAACAAACCCGAACCCAAAAACCCCTTTTTCAAAATTTTGCCGTACCGGCGAACCGGTTCTTTGAATTCGAACCCGAATTCAAACCCAAACCGGCATCCTAGCTGAAATAACGATAAAGTTAAGTAAGTAATTGAACTTTATAACTTAATCGTTATTTAATTTAAATGCACTAGACTGCCTTAAAATATGAGGTCTCAATATCCAATGCATCAACTGACATATCTAAAAATAAAAATACTGACATCTGGCTTAGTTGGTGCATAGGATGACTTATTAAAAATAGTATGGGAAACTATTCAAACCACTCCAGAAAAGGGCATTATGCAAGTCTCAACCACCTGAGCTCAAAGAAACAATTGCCACTGTAAAAACCTAGATCAAACTATCATCAAGAGCCTCCTAACCCTAACTCATTAGCCTACGGGAACCCACTTGTAATGTTCCCAACCTTTGCACATTAAACCAATTCAGTGTTGTGAATAAAGAAGACGACGACTTGAGAAGATATGACAATCAAGACAAAATGCTAAACTAGGCAAAAACGTTGTTTTGGCAAAATAAATTGCCACCATTACAGAATAATCTATAAAGATCATTTCTCTAGATGGTGAGAGAATCTTGTCTTAACTTACCAAACTCTTTTATCAAATCATAGTAAGGAAAATGTATGATTGCTTGAGGACAAGCAATTTTGGTGAAGGGCTGATTGTGATGCTCTCTGTCAAATAAGAATTTAATAAATAATAATATTAAAATATTAAATCAATAAGAATACAAATAAAAACGATATAAGATTAAATAAGTTTTGATTAAAGATTTAAACTTATTATTAAAGGAAAAACCTCAAATTGTTTGAGGACAAGCAAATTGAAGAAGGGGAATTGTGATGTCCCTCGAGTAATGCATTTTCTAACTCTTTACCAATAAAATGTACAAGTGATTATGTAAATTATGATGATGATTACTTTAGTAATTAAAAGACAATCGTTAAAGAATTGGAAATAACAATATGTTATTAATAATTAATCATGATTATAAATATAAGACATTATAATATATGTTAAGAAATGAATAAAATATGATTATCATAATATAACAAATAATATATATATATATATATATATATATTATAATATATATTACAATAAGTAATGTTTATTAAATAAATATCATAATACAACAAATAACAATTAATACCATATATTATAATATATATTGTAATATATATATTAAAATAAAATAAAAAAATGTTTATTAAATATAATGAATGGCCGACACCAAGGGTCGCCCCCTTAGTGGTGTGACTGAGCCGCAGCCGTAAGGTATAACTGAGCCGCAGCCTTACGGCTGCGCCCAGTCACACCCCTAAGGGTGCGACCGAGATTGGAGGGGACGTGACTCCCCCTCCCTCTCCCATATTACTATGTCGACCGGAATGAATACATGAAAAAAAATCAGAGAATAGAACTAACGTGGAAAACAGAGAACAAAAGAGACCAATGAACATTAGCAAACTTGGATATGTCAGCAAAGAACCCAATCAACATTCAGTAATTCCAATCATTTTATGAAGTCTGCAGCAAGCGACAGTAAGAGACAAGGAAATCCAAGGGATTCCTCTATAAGCTAACACCTGTCAGAAGGAAGGTAAGATATTTATATTGCTGTTTACCAATATATATATGGATTACATATTATTATATCTTGATATCTTGGGTGTAAATTACTGCATTCGGTTCAATATAAATCTCGATAAATATTGCTGTTTACCAATATATATATGGATTACATATTATTATATCTTGATATCTTGGGTGTAAATTACTGCATTCGGTTCAATATAAATCTGGATAAATAAATTAATGTGTCTGCACACTAATCAAATTATATATAGAGAGAGAGGATTTTGTGCTATATATATTTTTTATTCATGATATACAGTAAGACCATACAATTAACATACTGTAATTAGATTGATAATACTGACTGATATAATTATATAAAAATATATGAGGTGGTGGTTTGTTGGTCATACTAACTATGTCATAGTAATATAGACAAAGACTATGTATTTTTCAATTGTAAAATATATTTGTAGGATTAGACATGTTCATAAGTCTGCCATAATTACCATATAAGAATGAATTATATATTCATTAGAGATGAGATTCCTAAAATAATATTGGATACCATTAGAATGAATTGTATATTCATTAGAGATGGGATTTCTAAGATAATATTGGATACCATATAGAATGGATTGTATGTTCTTTGGAGATGGGATTCTTAAAATAATATTGAATACTATATAGAATGAATTGTATGTTCGTTAGAGATGGGATTCCTAAAATGATGATATTGAATACCATAGAGAATGAATCTTATATTCATTAGAGATGGGATTCCTAAACAATGGCAATTTGAGGTTGGTATAGCCTCGTTGCCCAAATGACATGAATTGGCAATTCGAGATTGTTATAGTCCCGTTGCCAATGACGATTCGAGGTTGGTATAGCCTCGTTGCCCAAATGAGATTAAGTGACAATTCGAGATTGTTATAGTCCCATTGCCAATGGCAATTTGAGGTTGGTATAGCCCCGTTGCCCAAACGAGATGAATTGGCAATTTGAGATTGTTATAGTCCCGTTGCCAATGCCAATTCGAGGTTGGTATAGCCCCGTTGCCAATTTGAGATAGTTATAATCTCGTGTAGGCAATATATATACTGATAGCCAGTCATGCATATGCGTAGGCTTGGATAACGGTGTCCGTATCCAAGAGAACCTAGGAGCAGTGCTCTATGGAAAGACGGTTGATAGTCTAATTGCTTAGAGTGGATCTTATATCCCTCAAGCCAAGAATCAGGAATTTTGTGAAGCCCAACCTAGAGGCAGTTCCTAAGGTCAAGTTCCCCTTACTTAGAATAGAGTAAGTGTCATAAATATTGAGTACTATTTTGTACTAACGTCGGTTTTGCAGAGAATTATATAAGGAGAATAACTAGGGACATTACAGTTTCAATACGGTTAAGGTAACAAATAGAATTCATGTTGAATGTTGTTAATAAGCAAAATGGTGATTCAAGAATATAACGTCAGCCAAGATGGGACAAATAGGGAAAAATACTCAAACATCAAGTGGTAGCAGTGATTCATATGTGATTCATGGTTGAGAGTGAAGGTTTAAGTATACGATATGGGAAGGAATAACGCAGATGACAAATTCAATAGGAAGTTGATCTCCATGGATATTGCCACATCAAATACAATGATCCACATCATATGGTGAGACAACTCTTGAATCTTCGAAAGCAGCATGGTTATCAATTAAGAGTTACGTGATTATAAAGAACATCGACTAATCAATTACTAGTCCATACCTTCGACGACGACATGGTTATCAATTAAGAGTTACGTGATTATAAAGAACATCGACTAATCAATTATTAGTCCATACCTTCGTCGACGGCAATTGTGACTGCAAACAAATTGGTATCGACTAGTTATCCATGTCGACAGTATACACCCCAACAAGGAAGATATTGGAAGATACGATGGACTTAGGTGGCAATATCACACGATGTATATATTCCAACCAAACTAGGAAGATGGCTTTGACATCAATACAAAGGAGGCACGCAATTATGGCATGAATATATTCTTTGATTAAGTCCAATCTTGCGACTAAATCATGGGGATTATAATTTGTTACAAATAGAAATTAATTATGATGTTAACTAATCATAATCGATAAGGCACCATCAAACAAATATTATGAAAGGACGTGTCTCATCCTTGTGTTGTTTCATTGGCAAATTCATGTATATAGCCATGATCAACTTGTCTCCTCAAGGCATATCAGAGAGATAAACTTATTTATTTGTTATCTTGTAAGGATCGCTCTATACAAGAGCGTATTGCCTTTGGCGTCACATTTCAGTGCAAGCATATAGAGTTATAGTCAGAAACAACATATTATTATCGTCATATCAGGCACTTCCATGTAAACATTAGTCAAAGCATATATTAATCAATATATCAAAGACGACCCACAAAAGTTGCATATTTATAATCGTATATCAGACACGGCAAGCAATACAAGGTACTGAGACTCATCTCAGTCTTTGCATATTATTCATGTCCATCAAAAACAGCAAAACACATCATTTTGGTATTAACGGTTATGCGAACATAATTGTTTTGTATATAGAATATTGAATCTATATTTATTACATTGCCTATACATTTGGAATTAAGTCCCAATCAGTCATATCAGCTTTTCCATTATTTGCTTAATTAGCAGAAACATTAAGAAATTGCTTCATATTCATTAATTGCTCATAAATGGATTGTGAAAAATTCAGTAATGTTCCATATTATAGAAAAAGGGGACATTACAATTGGTATTAGAGCACAGAATTCTGCTAGCCTGTTGAGATGGAAACGATAAAATAGCTTATAGAACAAAGAGGTTAAAAATGAGAGAAGTAACAATTGCTTGGATCAATTCATCAAAGATCAAAGAAACATTCAAGGAAAAATGGCTCAACTACTGGGATTAACACAAACTGTGATAAATAACGATCATAGAAAACGGGGAGAAGAATGAGGAAATGATGAATGCTCAAAACATGATACCCTTAGATTTAGACCAATGCTCCCTGCTTTTCTGCCAAAGGAAGAATGACGACAAAACTATGAACTTACTTTAGTCGATCTACAAGATCAATGGTGACAGGATCAAATAAAGTACCTACCTAAGAAGCAAAGAAGTCATCACTCAAACCTAAGAAGGGGAAGCAAAGAGCAAGATCACTTTAAGGAACATGAGGTGAATGATTGCAATACAACAACTACATCACAAGTCTCACCCATCTACTCCTTGCATAAAATGGAGGCATTGGAAGTGGGTGCATCAAAAGTAGAAAGTGTAATTGCAAAACATAAAACCCTAGAAGAGGTCAAAGTAAGAGATGATCATCAAACACCACTAGTGTAAGGAAAGGAAAAAGAGGTTGTTAACTCTTCATGTATCACATGGGTCCATCAGAATCATGAGGATAACCTCGCATCATCACAAGGATCATGCATAGGGAATACCAAATTAGAGGTTGAGTCTAATTCACATTTGGTTGAATTCATTGGAGATAAAAATTCTCGTCCAGCCCATGAAGAAAACTGAGAAGCCATGATTGTGGAAAAGATGAGAAATGCTTCTAGTCCTTTAGAAGTTACTTTGTGTGTCCCGCTTCATCATCTCGACATTGATAAATAGGGGAAAGATGAATCTCAAGAGATAGTAAATATAAGTAGAAGAACATCACACTTCATGGAATCGGGTGAAAACTTCGGAATTGATGAAGACTTAAAAGATTGTCTAGGAAAATGTAATGAGCCTAAGTTGGCCTCATTCTTAAACCATCTAGATTTTATCAATTTCTATGCAAAACATGTGTTTATCATTTTGTCAAATAGTTGGCAGGCAATTGGCACTGGGCTTAACCTGGCTTGTAGATAATTTCAACAGCTTGTTTGATATTAAAGACATTCCTCCAATCAGTTTGCAGATGGATTTGAAGGCATAAAATTTCTTTCGCCTTAATAATCACAACTTTTCATATATGGAAATCTTTATATTTAAATAATCATCCTTCTATGTCTCGAAACTCTGGAAATATAATTCACTTTGCCAAATGGAGATAACACTCGTTTCCTTTGATTTTTGAAATTTTAAATGAACATATTCAACCATATGCATCGGTTGCTTCATTATTTTTAAACCAATACTTCTCCACACTATATGAAAGTTACAATTTACAATACTTAGCAAATTCCAGAATTCTGGACAATTTATTCAACTATCAAAACCATATTATAAACTTTGCATACAAGTTACATACCAATGGAGAATCGGATCAATTACAACAGCAGCGTAGATGTTGAATGGGTGCCTTAGAACAAATCTGCAGTTGCAATGCAGCCACCTCTTCCCACGCGCGGCAGCACTGGTATTAGTAGCTAACACCACTTATCCTCCAACCCTGGTATCTCATGTGACAGCAGCACTGTGAGTAGTGGCTCACGCCACCTATCTTCCAGTCTCTTTCTTACGCGGCATAGATACTACGCAGCCCAGCCTGTGACTTAATGCGGCCTCTTGCGTGAGTGCTGATTGAGGTAGAGCACGGCCAACAGTCACCCGCGTTAAGCTAAAATCAATCCGCACCAGTCAGCAAAGAAATCCGTACACAGCCGTGATGCATATGCCGGCTTGTTAGTCTCTTGGCTGCTATAAGAAATAGTCTCTTATGCAGACCCCAGTTCAAAGAACTTCAGAAGTCAGAATGACTTTCTTTCCTTCAGCCACAGATGAACAGTTCGAAGGAAGAATACAATCGATTATACAACAGCAATCGATTGAAGACAATTGATTATACAACAACAATCAATTGATTATTAGCTCTAGCAGAATCAATCTACTAGAAACTAATTTGACCCTTCAGCTAGGGCTCAGAAACTAGGAACAATTCCCAAGAACAATTTTCAATAATCAATATTCGATAGATGATGAATGAATGCCTTGCCTATTGCTTTTATAATTAAAAAGTGTCTTCTCTCACACACTTTTCACTTGAAGCACTTTTATACCTAGGCACATATTGAGTAATATAATTTATTAACTCATTTGGCTCCAAAAATGACCTTTTCATCAATATCATGAAATTATGACACGCGAGGTCCCTGTTTCTTGTGCCCAAGATTTAAAACTTTTCATCCCAGTTCCGAAGAGCTATAACACTAAGGTGCCCAACATATAATACCAACAATAATGGCAACCTTAGCAAATTTAATCAAATAATAATAATAATTCACCCGTCTTGTGGAAACCACTGAAGAAGCATCAGAATCGAAATCTGTTTGCACTGGAGTGATCCTGATGATAAAAGATGATGAACGAACCTGACGGGGTGACTTACTAAAAATAGACGCTCTCTCCAAGATTCTTGGAGCCCAAAGTGGAAGCCAGAAATGAAAACCAAGAGCATCATTTAACTCCTCTAACTCATCTGAGCTCATCAGAACTATCCCTTGACTTACTATAAATAGTAAGTTCACACCAATGACCCTCTAAACCCCTCGCCAGACCATGAGGATCGCAATAATGACCTGGCACCATCATTTCAATGACCTGCTGAAAAATGGGGACATTACAGAAAATCGGATAAAATAAAATGGGGAAAGGTGGAGCTTAGATTTAAGACCAAAAATCAAATTAAACTTATTCATAATCCCTTAGTCGAAATGGACTAGACATGTAGTATCCCACTCTTTGACCTTAGTGAAGAGGTTGATTTGAAATCACACCAAGGCAAGGACAAATATAAGTTTTGGGATCCAGCTGCATCTTTAATCAAGGAAACAGTAAGAAACGTTCGGAACAAAATGACAAGCCCTCATAGTGCCATCACTAAAAGCTCTACATTCAAATTTCTAAAGGATGCAATTCAGAAAATGATTCTTTCTTTGAAGCAAAGATCAAAAACTGACAGTTCAAGTTTGATAGTAACGGGGAGTCATACTTCCATCATATTTCTTATGCAAGATGAGTATTCTCATAATGGTGTTCCAGTTAAGATGACACCGATGGAAGAGCTATTAAACTCATGGAGATTAACTATTCAAATCTTTACCTCCATCACAAAAGACCGCGATTCCTATCAACAAAAGAGGTCATTCTTGATAATGATACGTAAGAACCATTGGAGCTCTAATCCTTGTGATCCAGAAGTCACATAGTAAATGGATTACATGATGAATTCAATGGCATCAACATGAAACAATGGGTATTCATTAAATCCTTCAACATAGCTACTTGGGATTCAAGAATCGTCATGAGATTATAAGGATGCTTGTGGGCAAGTATCTTCCAAGAGGGGGAGACTATAATGTTCCTGACCTTTGCACATCAAACCAATTCAGTTTTGTGAATAAAGAGGAAGACACCTTGAGAAGATATGGCAATCAAGAAAAAATGCTAAACTATAGACAAAAACTTTGTTTCAATACGGTTAAGGCAAGAAATGGAATTCACGTTGAATGTTGTTAATAAGCAAAATGGTGATTCAAGAATGTAACATCAGCCAAGATGGGATGAAGAGGGAAAAATACTCAACATCGAGTGGTAGCAGTGATTCATAGTTGAGAGTGAAGGTTTAAGTATACGATATGGGAAGAAATACTGCAGATGACAAATTCAACAGGAAGTTGATCTCCACGCATATTTTACCACATCAGATACAATGATCCACATCATATGGTGAGACGACAAATCTTCAATCTTCAACGACAACATGATTATCAATTAAGAGTTGCGTGATTATAAAGAACATCAATTATTAGTCCATATCTCCTTTGATGGCCAATCTGACTGCAAACAAATTGGTTTCGACTAGTTCTCCACGTCGATGGTACGGACCCCAACAAGGAAGATATTGGAAGATACAATGGATGTAAAGAACTGGCCTGGTTCTAACCCTCGATTTGACTACAAGAAATTCTTAAAGTCTGGAATTCTGATTTCTTTTAATTTTTCCAGCAATACATATATAGTTTTTCACCAGAATATTGAAATGCATCACAAACAACTTAACTCAAAAAAAACTATACATATTCCATTCGAAATCTATAATTCACCTTTCGACTCTAATTGAAAAGCAATATGTAACAATTACATTCGTGAAAGAAATCATTAAATTAAAATAAAAACCTGCAAATGCTCTCCACGCTTTCATACTAACTGGCCGCAGCCCCAACAAGTGATAGCGGTTGCTAAGTTGACTGGCCGCAGCTAAAGAAGAGAGGACGGCAGCCCATAATAACTGTCCATGCCCAACAATGAGCTGATATCAAACCCTTACGCAATACAAATTCACTCCTCATTAATCACACTCTCAACCACTGAATGTAGCTGCAAATGATGCACAATTCGCTGGAATATTTCACCAACTCAAGGTGCTGATTACTGTAAAGAATTCACAATTCTTTCAGCATACAAATACTCAAACCCTTGAGAACTTCTCCCAAACTCAAACCCAAACAAGAATGAATGAATAGCATAATCAATAATGCATTCGATTTCTTCTCCATGTCTTATATAATCTATCCACAAGAAATTGAACCCTAGCTTCTTAATCACACATTTCACTTATATAAAGACTGCTTTATGTGCACATTTGAAATATAATAAACTATTATATTTCTTTCCGCTTTAATGAAGAAAAGAGACCCTTTCATTAAAATAACCATATCCTGACACATAAGGTCCTTGTTTTATGAGCTCGGGATTTAAAACTTCTCAACCTGGTTCCAACGACCTATAACACTAAGATGCCCAAAATACAATCCCAATAAAAATAGCAACCTTAGCCGATTTAATTAAATAATAATCATAATTCACCCGTCTTGCGAAAACAACTAAGGAAGCATCCAAATCAAAATCTGACAGCACAGGAGTGATCCGGATGAGGAAATATAATGAATGAACCTAACCGTGACTTACTAAAAATAGACGCTCCCTCCAAGAATCTTGGAGCCCAAACTGGAAGCTGGGAATAAAATCTGAGAGCATCATATAACAATAAATAATTTGAGCTTTGTGGAACCAAATGTTGACTTACTATAAATAGTAAGTCCCTCAAAACGGGGCCACAATCCACAATAGGGTCCTCTAATCACGAGTATTAGCCTACAAGGACCCAATGATAAGTTAAATCCACTAACTCCAATGCTTGCTCAAAATGGGGACATTACAGTCCTCCCTCCTTGGAATTGCTTGTCCCCAAGCAATCTCATAAAAAAAAACACAAAAGTCCACCCGGATCCCAAGGATAGAATGGTGTAATGTCCTTGTGATCACCAGCAAACTCTTGTGATGAAATCACCGTCCACTGAGCTAACCAAAACACACTATCATCATGCCAACCATAGTTGTCCACACAATCTGCAGTGCCAAACCTGTCACTATCTGGATCGCAGTAGAGATGAACCTCATAGCCATCCATTAAACGAAGAAAGGATATCCAATACCATCTAAAATATCAAAGCTCCTTGCACACCCTGCCAATTTGCCCTGTGTACTCCTGCAAGCTAGATATCCATCCACTGTAAAACCATCTAGGATGTACTGACCTTGCAAGACACCTCCTGCTAACTTGCAATAACCAACCCCATCAACTGCAGATGGAGCAAACCAATCCCAAGCAGAATGGTATAACCCTGGAGACAACCCACACCGACGTGCAAACAAGTCCTCAACCGGTGGGTCAAAAGAGAAATGATGAGCACTCCTCACTATGTAATCATGATGAAATGCTCCAATCCCTGTCAGAGGCTCATCAAAATCAAACCGAGAATCAAGAGATGGCTCAAATCTCTGACTCTGAACAACTGGTTGGGCAAGATCCTGGCTAACTCTCTCAGCAAACCCAACCACAAAATCCCTATGAGGAAGCATTGTAGTCAAGGTATCTACAATTATCCCCATCAAAAGCTGAATACCGTGAGAACCCCAGATAAGTGTACCCTCAGAAGTTCCGAAATGACCCTCCTGCAAAACTGGGCTCTCAAGCAAGTACTCCATGAATGACTCTGTGGAGTAGAAATTATAAGAAGCAACATCAACCTGCTCCCCTACAATCCACAACTAATCCCTTTCAACACCTGCGGCACTACCAACTGCCCATCACTATCAGCTGTATGAACAAGAGGAATAGATTTGCTTCCGACAAAAGGAAACAAATCATCATGAGAGCTAATCTCCAAACCAGATGATACCCTGTTCATATCCTGTGAATCAAAGGGAGTAGTGACAGAAAGGGGCACACAACTCTCTAACGATTCCACTCCTGCTACCTCGGGACTCTCAACAAGTTGCTTTGTATCATTGACCATCGTGCTAACCACTGGCAAACCTGATACCACAAAACTCTCTCTATTGTCCTCCACTGATGCACTCACCTCCTCTGCATCTACTGCATCTGTCTCAAGGATGGATGTAACTGTGTCCCCAACACAACCATCACTACCAACTATGGAAGTTGACTCACCACCAACCACTACTATATGCAACTAAACTGGATCTCTGGCTGGTATAGACTGAATCCGCTCCAACTCCACAGTCACCTCTCCTAACTGCAACTGTGACTCCTGAAGAGCCAACTGAGTGCCCTCTAAAGCCTCAAAATTCGTTGTGAGCTCTTGAGTAAGCTCGCTCACCTCCTCTCTGTCCATCAGAGCCTCATATGCCGTACTCCCCCACTCAACTAGGTGATCTCGGTCGGCTACCAACTGTAGATAATCCTGTCTCAAAATCCTGACAGCCTCCCGCAAGGAATGAATCTCTGTCAGGGAAAGGTAACCACCATCGTGCTCATCTGCCATAGGAGCACCCCAACCATAAAAAACCAACAAATGACGAGCGACATCGAAATGCTTGAGAGTAGAAGTAATGTCCCTCTCGCTGACTCTCAACTGGCTAATCACATGATGACTCTGCGCAACGGGCCTCCTATGTACAATCTCAACTACACTATCCACACTATGGAAGGAAGTTGTATCCAACAAACTCCCCTCAAGATCACCGTAACTCCGTGTACTATCATCCGAGCACACATCTACAAACTAAGTACTGACATCAGACTCATCCTCATCCTCATCCATCCCCGAGGAAGTTGCTGCCGAATCTAACTCATCACAATCCTCAGCTACCTCGTCCTCTATATTCACATGACAATCCAGATCCTGGGTCCCATCCTCAATCACTTATAACTCAGAGTCCTCCCCTAGGGTCTAATAAATCAAGCATGACTCACTGCAAGTAGAGTCATCCTCGTGAGTCACCGAGGAAGTAACCTCATAATCACTCTCCTCATGTGCGTTATCAACTTCGCACATGTCCACCAACGAGGTATCACTACTGGGTACCTCTACAAACACCTCATCTGAAGGAGTGGAAGCCCTAGCTGTAACAAACTCCTGCCACTCATATGCTTCCCCATCCTCATCCATGAGTCTCTGTAAAAACAGATCTTGGAACCCACCACCACCGGATGACAACGCTAAGTCCACACCCAATGTCTGATATAAAAAACCAAACACACTGCAACACCTATCATCCTCACACTCAATATCAAAGGTATCCATAATGCTAGTATCGACATCGTCTATCTAAGACCCCTCTGCTATCTCTAGCTGCATACTTTACTCTATTTCATCACGAGAATCATCTACACTATGGCATGAATCTATGTAACCTGACTCATTTGTAACACTCCAATGCTGAGTGTCATCACTAAGTAGCTCCATGCTCACATCTTCAGTACAGGAAAAGACTTCAATCGCCTGTACTGACTCCACACTGTGACAACTGTCATAAACATCAGAGCTGTCAAAGCTCAAATACTCCTCGCAATCCTAAAAAATAACACCATATTCCAAGGTATCAAAATTCATAGTGATATCTACAACATCCTCTACTCTCCCACTATCCACGACATCAACAATAGGCTCACATAAAGAACTGTTGTCCGGAAACTCAGATCATGTATCGCTGGTACTGCTACCAACTGATGTAAAACTGCCATCAATGGCAGTGGACATGTCACCAGCCTGATCTGTGTCACTAACTCTAGTAGGCTCAAGATGTTGAAACTCAGTACCACTATCTGCCAACAAGACAGGCGCATTCACATGTCCCTGCAAAAACCCTCCACTCTCGGAGTGCAAATAGGACTAGTGGCTGATCCACTGAGCACGGGAACATCTCCACCATGATCCGCGGTTGTTGAAAACTCAACATTGCGATTTCTGGCTGTCTCACCTGTAAACAACTCACGTCTCTCCTAATATCTTCCCTGTGAAGAGGACCTATTGAACAAAGAAACCAAGTAGTTTGTTGCTTTATCGACAGTTGCAGAATCTAAAAGTGGCGCATTTAATCCTTCCAATGTTTGCCTTCGTTTCACCATATCCTTAACTAAGGCATTTGTTTGTTTTCTTAACTCAGATAAACTGTCTAACTGGTTCCCATGTTTTCCAGATTTCCTGTATCTATCCATGACTGCAATTAAAGCAAGAGTGTTGATCACTCAAGTCAAACAAGTAAGCCCAATAAATTCCACCCCATAGGATGACAGGAAACCGCTCTGATACCACTGTAAAGAGCCTGCGTGGCTCTAACCCTCAATTTGACTGCAAGAAATTCTTAAAGTCTGGAATTCTGATTTCTTTTAATTTTTCCAGCAATACATATATAGCTTTTCATTAGAATATTGAAATGCATCACAAACAACTTAACTCAAAAAAAACTATAGATATTCCATTCGAAATCTATAATTCACCTTTCCACTCTAATTGAAAAGTCTTTGTAATATCTAACAATTACATTCATAAAAGAAATCATTAAATTAAAATAAAAACCTACAAATGCTCTCCACACTTTCATACTAACTGGCCGTAGCCCCAACAAGTGATAGCGGCTGCTAAGTTGACCGGTCGCGGCTGAAGAAGAGAGGACGGCTGCCCATAATAACTGTCCACGCCCAACAATGAGCTGATATCAAACCCTTACGCAATACAAATTCACTCCTCATTAATCACACTCTCAACCACTGAATTTAGCTGCAGACGATGCACAATTTGCTGGAATATTTCACCAACTCAAGGTGCTGATTAGTGTAAAGAATTCACAATTCTTCCAGCATACAAATACTCAAACCCTTGAACTTCTCCCAAACTCAAACCCAAACAAGAATGAATGAATAGCATAATCAATAATGCATTCAATTTCTTCTCCATGTCTTATATAATCTCTCCACAAGAAATCGAACCCTAGCTTCTTAATCACACATTTCACTTACATAAAGACTATGCTTTATGTGCACATTTGAAATATAATAAACTATTATATTTCTTTCCACTTTAATGAAGAAAAGAGACCCTTTCATTAAAATAATCATATTCTGACACATAAGGTCCCTGTTTTATGAGCTCGGGATTTAAAACTTCTCAACCCGGTTCCAACGACCTATAACACTAAGATGCCCAAAATACAATCCCAATAAAAATAACAACCTTAGCCGATTTAATCAAATAATAATCATAATTCACCCGTCTTGCGAAAACAATGTGGAAGCATCAGAATCAAAATTTGACAGCACAGGAGTGATCAGGATGATGAAATATGATGAATGAACCTGACGGGGTGACTTACTAAAAATAGACGCTCCCTCCAAGAATCTTGGAGCCAAAAACGAAAGCTAGGATTAAAATTTGAGAGTATCATATAACTTCTCTAAATCATCTGAGCTCCGTGGAACCAACTGTTGACTTACTATAAATAGTAAGTCCATCAAAACGGGGCGACAACCCACAATAGGGTCCTCTAATCACCAATATTAGCCTACAAGGACCCAATGATAGGCTAAATCCACTACAATGCTCGCTCAAAATGGGGACATTACAGTGAACTTAGGTGGCAATATCACACAACATATATATTCCAACCAAACTGGGAAGATGGCTTTGGCATCAATACAAAGGAGGCACGTAATTATGGCATGAATATATTCTTCAATTAAGTCCAGTATTGCGACTAAATCATGGTGACTATCATTTGTTACAAACAACAAATGATTATGATGTTAGCTAATCATAATCGATAAGTCACTATCAAATAAATATTATGAAAGGGCGTGTCTCATCCTTATGTTGTTGCATTGGCAAATGCATGTATATAGCCATGATCAATTTGTCTCCTCAAGGCTTATTCAAGAGATAAACTTATTTATTTGTCATCCTGTAAGGATTGCTCTATACAAGAGTGTATTGCCTTTGGCATCACATTTCGGTTTAAGCATATAGAGTTATAGTCAGAAACAACATCTCAGACCATATTATTATCGTCATATCAGACAGCCTTGTAAACATTACTCAAAGCATATATTAATCGATATATCAGAGACGGCCTGCAAAAGTTGTATATTCATAATCGCAGATCAAACACGGCAAGTAGTACAAGGTACTTACTCATCTCAGTCTTTGCATATTACTCCTGTACATTAAAAACAACAAAACACATCATTTTGATATTGATGGTTATTCAAACATAATTGTTCTGTATATAAAATATTGAATCTATATTTATTACATTGCCTATGCATTTGGAATTAAGTCCCAATCAGTCATATCAGATTTTCCATTATTTGCTTAATTAGCAGAAACATTAAGAAATTGTTTCATATTCATTGTCTGCTCATAAAAGGATTGTGAAGAATTCAATAGTGTTCCATATTATAGAAAACGGGACATTACACCATTGAATAGGCTAACATTCCATCATGCTGAAGTTCTTAGGAAGGAGACAGTACAACAAATCCAACTGATAGCACAGTTTTTTGCTGGATGGGTTTGGCTGAAAATAATCTAGCCTATATAGGTCTGGCTGCTGTCAATCTGATTAGGTATTCATCCTTTTTTAACTTTCATTGAGCCATGGATGTTTGCATCAATACTAAGCATCTTTGCACATGTCATGTTTTGCGTCTTTTGCCAACTTTGTTTCACTGCTTAACTGTCATTGCTAGGAGTATTGATAGCAATTCAAGTTGCCTTAGTCATTTTAATGACTGATTTAAGTGGGGTAGATTGATTGTGTTAGAGTCTTAAGTGAATCGACAACACCCCCAGGATCAAATAAAAGACCAAGATAACTTCCATAAGAGAATGGCAAGACAATTGCATTAAGATGCAAGAATGATATTATTGATAATGGACATAACGAAAATGTACATAATAGACCTCCTTATATAGGCAAGGCAATAAGAGACTATGATAAGGAGTAGATAAGTTATCATCCACACAAGGTGGAATCACATGTCCACCAAAGGTGGATCATCCTCCATTATGCAATGAAGTATGTGCAACATGTGGAGGATGATAATGTGATGCCTGCACTAAAGGTGGATCTCACACATAAAGTGGAATGTGATAACAATTATCACCACCTAAAGTAGAATTTCTCTTACACCATATATAGGTGCAAAGTACTATGTGTCTCGAATGCAAACTACTATGCAATGCATTATCCTAAGTAGGCTTAAGTAAAGTGTAATTATTGAGTATTTAATTCCACGAACACCACCCCTTAAGTGCAACTTAGGGGATTGCACTTAAACTCACAATGCAAGATGTGTCCCAATTACTAGGCCATGTTAGGTACCCATGTACAATGCAAACGCAATGCAATGAATCTCTCATAAAGCAGAGATCACGGTACAAAAATCCACTCCAAAAAGAGAAATGAAAACACACAAGATGCATGGATAGAGGACTCAAGAGCCCCCGAGGACTACATACATCATGTATATACAAGCAATTATCCCTCCATAGGAAGGAAAAGAAGACATGATATCCCCCACCCATAATAAAGAAGCTCCAGTGTTGATGAAGTGTATCTGCAAAAAAAGATAATCCAATGCCTACAAGCAACATGTCTCCCCTTAGGAAGAAACAAGTACATCAAATGATGAAGAAACCAATCCAAGTCCAAATGGAAGGAAGGAGGAAGTCTCCAAGTATGCATCTCTGAAGACAGAATAGGTATCTCCAAGCTCAAAGAATCCATCACATCATCGTGATCAGGCTGAACCAAGAAATGTGACGAACAAGTAAAAGAGAAGAATCAAGAATGCCAATCTCCAAAGAAGGTGAAGAAGATTCTCCAACTCCAACTGTGATGAAACTGTCATCAAAGAGAAGAGAAACAACCTCAAGTATGTCTCCCAAACCGGCAATATGAGACTCAATAAACATATTTAAAAGGTCATCCAAGTAGTTATCCCACACTGCAAGATCTGAAGTACTATGATCATCCTGGTGAATAGTAGAACTCAAATCCAATGAAGGAGGTGGAGGAGTTGGAAGTTGAACACTTGTCTCAAGACCACAATGATTCAAGTGTCCAAAGTTCTCCTCAAATACATAATTCACCCTTGATGGAAGGGTCGGTTCATCAAGAACATCATCATCATCATCAACAAAATGTGAAAAGGAATACAGGCGTGATGCATGATCAACAACTCCCATAGCTTGGACATCTCTAGTCTCCATATCCCTAACGTAGATATAATCAAGAGTGAACTCAACAATTTTACCTTGTGCCCCATGAGTAATTTGGTAAATAGAAAGGAGATTAATGGTCAAGGATGGTGCACAAAGAACATCATTAAATGTCCCCTCTCCCATATCAATAGAACCCTTCCCACAAACCTTCATGTATGTGTTGTTACCCATCAATGTATTATGAGAATTACAAGGCTGAATAGAAGAGATAATATCCATAGAAGATGCCATATGATGTCAAGCACCTGAATCAAGAAGTCATTTACCTTGCTCAGGATGTGTGGAAGCCATGAATTGTTTACCTTTCCCTTTATCCGTGCTTGATGATGTAGATGGAGAGGCTGCCAAATGTGTATAAGGAGGAGACACTGATGAGGGCAGCTTTATAGTGTTCTTTTGAAGAATTTGAGTGAGCTCATCAATCTTCTTATTGAAGAGGACTTGGACTAAAAGTATTTTGTGAAGGAGAATCATTACTTTTCTCATGATACTTAGGATCCTTATGTTTCTTCTTTCCTTTGCCATTGGAAGCCTTTGGAGAGGAGTCATTTGCAAGAAACGCATGAGGCTTTGAAGGCTTCAGTTGATCCATGTGTGCCAACTTTGCTTGTTCCTTTGTGAGTTGAGGTACAAATTCATCAAGAGAAGGCATTTTGTAAGCACTACCAAGAGCATCCATTGTAGCATAGAATGTAGAAACAAAAATTGAATATTTAGGACCTAGCTTGGTAAGAATAGATAAAATCAATTGTTCATCCTCCTTAGTAATCCCACAATTAGAAAGCTCCAATCTAATAGAGTTGAACTTAGAGAAAAAGTCGTGAATATTGTCAAAATCACTAGGATTTAGACTTATTAGCTCATTCTCCAACTTGAATTTTCTCATCATATCTGGCTTACCATAAAGTCCCTCCATGGTAGTCCAAACATCATGAGGATGTGTACAAGACGCAATATGATATAGCAAATCATGAGAGATAGACAATTTGAGAGTGCCAAGAGCTTTATTCCTTCGGTCAAACCATTTTCTCCATTCTACAACACCTGTGGTGGGTTCTGGATCCTAACCAAATGTGATTGCATGCAATCCCACATGTAACAACAAAGTCTCTGTATCTTTTTTCCATTCATGATAATTATATAAAGTTAGGAGTGCAACTTTTGACAAGTCCATGATACAACCAAAGACTATAATAGAACAACAGATTACCCCATCAAATCACTAATGCAAAATAGAAAACTGAGATCCAAGTATAACAAGTGCCAAAATAGGCCCAAAAGGGACCAAATGCAAAAAATGATATGTCCACTTAAAATGGCTACAAACTGATAGCAAATCTGTAAAACTAGACAAAAAATCATGCACTTTCAAAATAAAACAGCACCTGAAAATGTTACCGTATGTGCACAAACAAAGCCCAAGAAGTTGTAGAAATCAGGATTGGACAGGTATAGTCTGAAAAACTACAATTTCTAATTAATATGGCTACCAAAATCAGAAAATAATGCCACCACTGGAAAATTCAGGAAATTCTACCCCAAAACAAAAAAAATTCTCATAATAAGGAGTCTGAATGATTGAGATATTGTTGTTTGAAAATCACCTGCGTAATTTTTTTTTGACTCGTTATCGCCGCACCTCCAAACTTCAAATGGCTCTAGATTTGGCCTCAGATGTCCGATTTGGATAAAACAAAAGTCAATCTTGGGGTTTTTGGACCTCCTCAATGTGATGCCAACCTCTGTTTTGCACCAGCAAGCTCCAATTTTGACCTGCAATAGAAAGCCACAAAATACAAAACCCCAAATTGCACCAAAATTCTCTCCAAATAGGCTATACAATAGTGATGCCCAAATAGCCTTATTTTGTACCCACAATTGAATTAAGCCAAATATGGTACTCTTGAGAAGGACTCCTCACACCTTGAGAGCTCTGATACCATTGTTAATATTATGGCAATGAACAACTAAGAGGGGGGGGGGTGAACTAGTTGTTCCTAGACCTTCTAACTTCAAACCCTTTGGCTCAAGTACCCTTAATTCTGATCTGATTAAATGAAATGTGAAAACATGCATGCATACACAAATCAGAATATCATCCAGATTCCACACAATTAGACACAAGATTTTTATCGTGGAAACCCTGTTAGGGGAAAAAACCACGGTGGGGTTGATTACCCACAATAAGAAAATACCTTGTTAGAAGTATAACCTTATTACAATGTATGGGGAATGCACATGCATTCAGGTTCACTGCTCGAATGAAAAGACTCGGGCTACAACCTTGAGGAAGGTTCACTGCCTTACAATCCGATCACTACAATGATCTATAGAAATTTTGTGAACTTTGTAAGTGACATCTACCTTATGCGTATACAGCTCCAATTTACAACAATGCAGACCTTTGTTCAACCCCTTGTTGAAACATTTTTGATTATCTGAATCAGGCTCTCCCTTTGCTAGCCACCTCTAGCATCCGCATCCACAATCCGCACCTTGAATTTTCCCTAATTCATCATTTTATACCAAGAACTAGGTCAGCAAATCCTAATTCACCATCTTTTCAAATCAACATGCCAAATCTCTTGATTCAAATCCATCTCTGACCGCCAAATCATAGCCACAACCTACAACCATCACCTCGAGATCATAAATCTCCCAGATTTCACGGTTTAGCACTTGCGCAACACGATTTAGCAAGTCGACCAAGAACATGAATAATAATAAAAATGTTATTATTGACCGAAAACTCCACCAATCTAATCCTTATGATCCATATGTATTGCCAACTCATCAAGCACATATTTCAAGAACATCCTATAACATCGTTATAAACACTCAAACATTCAAATCCACCACAGCCATTGGATTTGCCAGCTCTTTTCCAACAAAGTTGAAGAACACTATCAACAAATCACTGAGACAATAAGATTATGCCTTGCGGACCTCTGAAGTACAAACCCTCTTAGTTGAGGACACTTGAGTATGTCTCCAAAATACTCCTAGGTTCGCTCCATGAAATTCTAACTTTATTATGCACACCAAACCTCTTTCTATCTTCCTGTTGACACAGTCTGTCACCGTATCTGCTAGTCACCTTCTGCAACCTGGTTACCTATTCAAATCATCATGAAACCTACTGTAACTTTGGGTGAACATAGAAAACATGTTCATCATGCTTCATCTATGTGCGTGACTTCATCTCTACAATATCCGCTTCTCTCTGCACCTTTTAACTTTATGCTCCACTGGCTAACTTGTAACAATTAAGTTAACAACAAGCAAATAACTCTTTTGATTACTTTCTCTGATCAATCCTTTTGCTATGTTGACATCAATGCCAACACAACCATTATCTAGCTTTGCCAATATGCCAACAACCATGTTAGAGTTTTAGGTGACTCTACAACACCCTCAGGATCAAATAAAGGACCAAGATAACTTTCATAAGAGAATGGCAAAACAATGGCATTCAAATACAAGAATGATATTATTGATAATGGACATAATGAAAATGTATATAATAGGCCTGCTTATATAGGCAAGGCAATAAGAGACTAAAATAAGGAGTAGATAAGTTATCACCCACACAAGGTGGAATCACATGTCCACCAAAGGTGGATCATCCTCCATTATATAATGAAGTATGTGCAACATGCGGAGGATGATAATGTGATATGTGCTCTAAAAGATGGATCTCACACATAAAGTGGAATGTGATAACAACTATCACCACCTTAAGTGGAATTTCTCCTACACCATGTGCAAATACAGGTGCAAACTCCTAGGTGTTTCGTATGCAAATTACTATACAGTGCATTATCCTAAGTAAGCTTAAGTAAAGTGTAATTAGTAAATATTTAATTACGCCCACAGATTGAATAAGTGATTTAAGTGGCCTAGATTGATTGAATTTCACTTACTTTATGATCTAAATTGAGACCAAGAACTTTAGAGCACACATTGTTCTTTTTTCTACTTCTTTGACTGAGCTATATATTTGGTCAATCTGTATACTGTGGGGCTAGTTCTTTCATTCTTGATAACTTCCAGCTAATGATTTTTATCTTTTTGATGCTTATGGCTTTGCACTGCTGATACTCCGAGCAAATGAACTATAGCACAAAATTATTACTTTTTGGTTGTTGCAGTTTCATTTTCCTTCTTACTTGTATGAAATGTTATCTTTGAAAATATGGAAGAGATGATTTTTGTATTGTTTCTGCTCTCAGTCTGCAAAAGCAATGATAAAACTGGCAGAAGTTCTATGTGAATCAGTGGCACCCTTTGTTCAAGACTTGTTGAAATTCCTTGTGAAAGAAATACCTGGACGTATATGGGAGGTACGGATCTAGAAATTTAACAAGGCAACCTCTGTATTGTCTTGTACTTCATTCTGAATAGAATGATAGATATAAAGTAATTAAAAATTTATTGAAGGTGTAATATCTTGTTACTTGTTTCATTTCTTTCATTCTATGGAGTTGCAAATGCCTACCTTCCCACACTGTTTAATGCTATTTATTCAACAGGGAAAGGAGGTTGTTTTGGATGCAACTGCTGCTATTTGTAAAGCATGCCATAATGCAATATCTCCAAATGACCCCATTGGTCCAGATGCCCTCATCACTGCTGTATCTTCTGCATGCACCAAGAAAAAGAAGTCTTACCGTGATGCGGCATTTATTTGCTTAGAAAAGGTACAGGTGGCAAGATTATATTTCTGTCCATAAGTTTTTAACTTTTTTGTTCATTTGTTAGATATGCAGAGGTAATTGCTTATATGTTCCACTATTCTTGTATTTCTTTTTGGCGATCTGGCCCATCTTAAGACAATCACACATTCTTGTCTAATTTCCTGTAAATTGGTAGTGTGCATATTTAGTAATCTATGTTGATAATAATGTCCTTCATGGGAATGTTTCTTTGAGAAATGGCAAAATGAATACCTGTGTTTAATAATTATTCTAGGGCATCATAAGCCTTGGATGATAAATTATTCTCATTATTGCATCTCATTCCCCTGCTACTTGATTGTGAAGCAAAGAAATTTTAATGTTTGACTCATTTAAAGTTAAACAGTTAACCTGAATGGTTTTGTTGATAGGTTTAGCTAACCTACTCCCACAATTGAGTTTGACAGAGTTTGCTGTGTTAATCTCACAATTATTAATAAAATAATTGTATCCAACATGTTTATTAAGGACATTGTTATTATCAATATACTTGTATTTGAGTGTGCTGGAACTCTTTTGCATTTATCAGCCAATACTGCAGTCAAGTTTGATTGTTTGGGACTTAAATGGCTTTACATCAGTGAATGTGGCTTCATAACTAAGATTTGATGTGTTAATGATGGTTAGAATTTAAAATGGTTACTATAACAAATTGAAAATACATTAATGAGTAAATTGCAAGATAAAAGAAAGATAAATTGAGAAAGTATTAAGTGTATGTAGATCAGTCTGGTTTTGCAGAACTAACTAGCAACACATCAATGAGATGCTCATCTATCTAATAGAAGTGTATGTTATATTTACATAGTTGGAACAGAATTTGTTGAAGTTGAATATCTATTTGAGAGAGTGATTGTTACAAAAGAAACAGAGCCAAAAAGTACTAGGAAAGGAGAAGAGGAGAAAAATATGATAGAAAGTCAAAGTAGACCAAAGACAGAAACTGAACAGTTATTGGTCTGCAAGTCAACATGATTCAATATCTAAGTTACCAAATTCTTCCCTTGCAAACCAGTCTGGTCCGGTTCTTGCAAAAGTCTGCCCAAACTCTGTCAGACGAACCCGGCACAAGTTTTGCCATTTTTTATGGTGAATTTGGACTAAAACATTAATATATATGGTGGTGTATTTTGCTATGTTGCTTTACTATTAGCATAGTGGTGTATGAACTTATTTGCTGCTGCATATATATACGTATGCACACACACACACATAACATATGTTTTTGTACAAACGAACCCAAAACAAATTCGAACCCACCCCAAAAATATTTTGACCGAATTTCGAACCCGAATCTCGAACCCACATCCGAACCGGCAACTTAGTTCAATATGAATAATGCAGGTGATACTCTTAGTCATTGCCTTGATTAGGTTAAAGGAAAGGTAAACTGGATCACAAATGAAAAGTGAAGATAAATCTTTAGCAAACATGCTAGTAGGTTCCTCTGCAAAATGTTTCACTACCAAATGCTAGAAACAAATGTTGGGAAACATTGAAGGGACATTTCTGTAAGTTATTTAAAAAACCGTGTAAGAGCAAGTTATCATTGATGGCCAATTACTAAAACAAGGTACTCAAGATTCCATAAAAGATTTTAATAGGAGAACGTTGGGCCTGTTACATACATGTTAAAGCTGTTGAGGAATGAATTCAAAAGATGATATCTTGTAAGTTAAATTTTCAAGAAATTACAACAATTGTACCAACATTGGGACAAAAAGGAGCTCTTTGACTCTATATTGGACATAGATCAACAACAATTATTAGGTTGAGGAAAATAGGAGGATATTGAAGTGTTTGGACTGCAAATGGCAATGAAAATGTTAAAAGAAATAATTTATGAGCTAAAATCAAGAAAAGAAAAGGAGAAAAATTAGATTTACTATTTGAAATGTCATAGAAAGAGACATTTGGGAGGGTGCGTGTCTAGGATGATTCTATGGTATTTTTGCCATAGTTTGAAGTCTCAGACTCAGGCTTGACTCGATAGCCCAAAATTTTGACTCGTTCTCGGTACTCGATATCGACTCAACCAAAAAATAAACACAGATAAAAAAGAAATGAATGCATTAAAAATGTAAAAGTGTAATATGAGTTTCAATTTGTCATTATTCAAACATTACATGTCACATGATTCTCAAGCTCTAATAATTTGAAATTTCATAGTTTCAAAGTCAAACAATACACTGAATACATGAAAACTATTATTAATAAATATATAACAACATTATAGCTATTTGCATATGGTGATATGTCAAATAAAATAAAATCCAAATACAATCTATATCTTCGTCTTTCACCTCCTAGTGTAAATTTTTCAAGCCTTGAACTGCAAGGTAAGTCAATATCAAAATGATGTTAGATATTTCTTCAAAGTGTTCATTTTCCTCCATTGCATTTATTTTTTCTGCTTTTGTTTGATGATTTGATCATAAAAATTTCTCTTCTTAAATTGTCTTCTTGTTACGTTGATGCTTCACTAGGTGAAACAGGCAAAATAAGAGCAAGGAATGACCAAAAAATCTTGAATTTTCACTTAGAAAAGCATGATTGTTATCTCCAAGCACTAGACTAAAGAATTGGAGCTCAAGACTCAAGATGCCAAGCCCTAGACTTAGAGAGTCTTGGAGCAAGACTCGGCTAGACTAGGGGTAGGAGTGTCGTTGACTCTGCTTGGCCATCTCAGGGACTCCAGAGCGTCTTCAAACTATGGTATTTGCAATGTGAAACAAAACGACAACAAGTGTTGCTTGTTTAATAAATCCAAAAACTAAAACAGATGTAGAAATGCTAGAAATTGATGGTCGCCTAGCAACAACAATTATAATGATTCAAAAACTCCAATAACAAAAGGCTAGAAATGGTGACCAATTATGCAAGATAAACAAATGTGGATAATCAAGACATTTTGTAAGAGAATGCCATAGTAGTGAACAATCTTCAGAAAAATGTGCACAAAATGCACTTCAAGAGACCAATCAAATGAGAAATGCCCAAAAACAATTCTACATAAGCCTATTCACTAGGATACCAGCTACGCCCCAATTTTCAAAACCATACAATGCTAGAGTTACCAACAAGAAATAAATGGATATGCATGTTGAAAGAAATAATGCAAGAACCAAACCGAGCAATAAATTGTATAAAAGAAATAAATTCAGACATCACTTGGAAGAAATACAACTAGCAAGAGGATATGAACATATAAAGGAAAAAAAATATTCTAAATAAAAAAGAAGAGGTAGAAACTTTAGGCTTTCTTAGGCAAAATTCTAGATGCCTTAGACAAGATAAAAAATTTCACTGCCAACCATGTCTATAGAGAAGCCAACTCGGATGTTGACAGGTTGGTCAACTTGGTGGCCAATGAGACTTTGGACATCATAAACTTTTAAACAGGGGTCAATTGGCTTAGTTTGGTGTTATGAGGAAGAGATCTATTTTTGAAGGGGTGTAGTAGTTGCATTTTTACCTACTTTTGCATTTAGAAATATCCAATGAGTAAGATGGACACACTGATTAGGTTGGTTAGTACTAAGAGTTTTATGGCTTTCCTTGTGGAGTTTTCGGAACATAGGCTCAAAATGGTTTTTAAGACACCACGGGCTTGTGTTAATGCTGATTAAGTGGGTCCTTGGAGTCAAAGTTCTGGTTGCAAAGAATAGGTATAGGGTAAATACTGACATTTAGAAGTTTGTGGTGTCTCTCCTCGACTTGGGAAAAACTAAGACATGGTATGGGCCTTGGCTACGAAGATGGTAAAGAAAGGTTTTTGCGGCAGCCTAGAGGATGTTCTTCTGGTAGCCAGATTGAGAGTGGTCCTTCTGTACCAAAGGACATTAACAAGCTGTTGGTGGGTAAGGTGGTGGTTTAATGACCACCCATTTCTCTCAAACTTCAGATCCACGAAACTGATGGGGCATTGCAACAAGGCAACTAAATGATGCTCATTATTGTGGAAGATAGTATGAAAATATTATGAAATGTTGATCGGGTTTGGTTAGTCCAAGTATAAGTAGGAATATATAATAGAATAGAGACATATAGCTTGGATCTTGTGTTGCCCTGGAGCAGGTAGTATATGGTTCCAAATTTGTTAGGCTTGGAACAAGAAGTTTAGGAATAGAAGAAATCGGCCATAACAAAAAGGCTTACCAAGACTCAATTTTGGATTTTTTAATGAAAAAGAAAACTTCGTAAATCTTGTATGGTATAAATATATTGATGCATCCCTAGCTGCATGATCACTGATCAGAAAAAGAGAAAGAAGAGTCGGAAGGTGAACCAACTTTGAGTAAGCAGTTCATACTTCATAGTATATGAACTTTATATAATGGTTTTATAATCCAACCTAAAATACTGATCGAATGTTCAATACATTGACAAAACTGAAAGCAAGAGAGACTAAAGTACCTTTAGGTATTAGGTACTAGATTCTAGCTCTCTGGGTTGTGGGTCTTGAACCTGGAGCTCATCGGATGTAGTGGATTATCTTCTTTAGACTTTTTTTATAAGAAAAATAAATCTCTCCCCAAACTGTGCTTGCAATTTTCATGGCACACGGCTTTCTCCAGGTAGTAATTTATTAATCATTTGATTGGATTTTCAGGTGGGAAAGATTTATAAGATCATAAAGATCATATCAATTGCTCAATAGGCATCCATTGGTCAAATCAGTTTTCTATTAGTTTATTCTGCATCATTTTCCAGAAATTAGCCATAAGATAGCATGTGAGGAATATTCTTCTGTGGTAAGAAAGATGATACGCCGAAAACTCATGAATATCAGCATTATTTTCTTGAACAATATATTCGTGGGTGGTGTTTCAGGAGTAAATAGCCTGCTGGAACTAGTTTCATTATCAACTACCAGAATTTTTCTTAAGAATGGTAAATCAAGAAAGAGTCATATCAGAAGGTATACATTCACAGTAAACATTGACTGCTTGAAAAATGGAGACTGAAGGTGCACTACTTATAATGAAAAATGTTATAAAATAAGAAATATACTATATTGGGATGTTGATGGACAAGGCAAGTTTTAGGCATTACAAAATTGCCATGGGAAAAATTTAACGTATTCTTCTAAAATGTTGAATATTGAATGGTTGTAAATACTTACGTGTTTTAGATAGGTTTCTCCCAATAGTAACTTTTGGTTGGATATACTTACATAGAGAAATTTATGCGCCATTCGATCAAGTTTTGTGTACTAAAATAGCTATAATAGCTGCAATGTATGGACCATAGTATTTTGCTTGTATCTGCTGTTATATACTTATATGTATGCATGCTGAAGTACCATTACATATATCAATCAGTACAGCTGGCTGGTTGGTTTGTTTAAGCCTTGAATGGATATAATCTGGTCTTCTCCACATGCTGTTTTGGATTTAGCACATAGCTTGTTATGTGGAGAGGAGCGTGTCCTACTCCACATCCTATATATAGTGGTCACGAGTTCATTATACAAGCACAATGTGGGATCTGTCCCTTGTTTACCCGCTGGGGTAACCTAGTTTACTGGTGCATAGACGTTGTACGGAAATACAATTACATAAGATAGATCAGAAAATATCAGTCTTTATTAATCATTCGTAACTTGAGTACATTTACAATAGTCACTCTCCTCTATTCTCTCCGAAGAGAAAGTACATTGCTTATATAAAACCCGAAGGGGTGTGACCGAACATCACCACCGATTCCTTACTGCTGTTCGGTAGTAACTAAGTACCGTTGGCTACACATAATATAACTAACACAACATAATGTAAACTCTACGGCTAACATCATCCCCCCTAAAGAAAAGTCGTCTCCGGACGACAACAAAATGTCCGGAACAGAACAAGATAGGAATGATGAACCACGACGTACAAGAACCAAAACATGCTGCTCAGTCTCAGCCTCTACCAAGTGCTGCAAATCTGCTGCTCAATCTCAGCCTCTACCAAGTGCTACAAATCTGCTGCTCAAATGATACTGCCTCCGTAGCCAATCTGTCCTCAATAGCCATGCTGCATTCTCCACACCCAACTACTGGGTACACTGAGCCAAGTCTTGCTCTACCGCCTCTAACCTGGTGGTCAGCTCCTCTCGAGCTCTCTGTGCCTCCACCACGGCAGCCTCATGTCCAGCCAAGACATACTCCTCAAAGCGTAGTATCCTGCTACCTCTCTCGCCACCATTAGCGCGCGGACAATCAATGCCTGCAGCATCTTTGTGTCTCATCTGCTCAACGCTGTGTGTTCACAACCTCCAAATCCATCTCCATCGGCGGCTTATGGATTCCCCTCCAACGTTTCGCTTCAAACTTCTTTCTCACCGAGTGGAACAAACCCAACGCTTACCCTGACGGCGTGGGTACCCCAAACTCTATGTTGTAGTGTGCCTCAAAAATAAAAGGGGGGTCTGGGGGCAACGCCCCCAACAGGGTCGAGGGGCAGCGCCCCCGCGGGGTCCTGGGGCAGCGCCCCAGGCGGGGTCGAGGGGCAGCGCACAAAAGTCCATGGCGCACACCATTTTTGTGCTTTTCGTCCGATGCCATACTCTTTTTGCCAACTGCTTCAATGCCTATGTAAATGGCCAATAACTATGTTTTCTTCACTAACTGTTTATGTCCTTCCCTTCGGTACCATATACTACTCACTGTTCCTTATTTGTCATTTTTTTTTGTTGAGAATGTGATGCCGTCAATAACTTCTGCTTGTGACTTCTCCTGTACGGCCACCTTTGCCAACTCAATACTCAAAAATAAATAACCTTTGTTGTCCTTATACGAAATAAATAACTAACCCTAACTGCCTGACTACCGTACGACACCGTGCTTACTTCCTCCGGCAATGAATTCCGTACGGATTTTCCAAAAACCCTTCTCTGTACGGGTGTATGGTATAGCCGCGCCTACTCCCGTTTGAACCGCACAGTGCATAGGTTGATGTCGACTGGCCGTACGGGCTTATAGCCACAACTCGGTTTTAATAAAGTCCATCACTTCGTACGGTTTCACATTACTTGAATGTTTTCCTTACGTTTTTTCTTGCTTTCACTGTCCGTACGGCAGTGCGGGTCTGTACTGTGGCCTTAGCTCTTGTTTGCATTTGTCGTATGGTCGTACGACTTTTAAATAGATTCTCATGTTCTATCTCCTTTTTGCTTGATGTCGTACGGCGTTCTCCTTCCTGGTCTTCGTGCGGCTAAAATGGTGTATGTTCTTCGCACGTTACCTCCAGTGATATGTCGTATGGCTGTACGACTTTATAGCCTTTTTGTTTTTGAAACTTGGTTTCGCTGTTTGCTTTGGGGGCCCGTACGGCCTTCAACTGCACGGTGCCTTTAGTCTTTTAAGCTATCGTTCGTACGGCGATCACTTTGCGTCCACTGTTTCGACAATGTGCTGTACGGCTCTCTCAAATGCCGTACGACCTTAATGGCTCCCTATGTTTGCCTCCGCACAATGCCGTACAGTTTAATAACTTGTGTTTCATGCTTGGCCGCTCTCCTACGGGCCCCATACGGCTTTTATGTCGTATGGTGCTTTAAGCTTTCTAATCACTGTACGACCGTACAGTATCAAACCATACGGTGCCATACGGTCACTTTTCCCAAAAAAATTTCCCTACCGTACGGGATGCATTCATTAAGCCATGCACGACCGTACGGTCTTCTATGACTTTTTTGTTATGCACGTTCTCCTTTGTCAACCGTACGGAACCGTACGGTCTCTTTTTTTTTTAAATGCCTGATCTAATTACCTTCCGGGTGCCCCTCCGGTCGCTCGGGTTTCTCAGTTCCCTTTCCATCCTCTCCAGGTGTTCTGTCCATCCTCTCCGGGTGAGGTTTCGATTTGGAACTGCTAATGGCCTCGTGTATCTCCCCTCCATTGAGAGTCCACAACTGGATGGCCCTGTCGTAGCCGACTTCCCGAACTTTGTCCTTGGGTCTGTTTTCGATGGCGATCCAAAGGCTGGGAACCATAAATTCTATAGGGACCACCATCACTGGCCCGTACATAAGGAGAATAAAGAAGTTGAAAGTTGTGGCGACAGGGTTCCATCCGTCGCTGACACGAGCATCGTTACCCAAGTTTTTCCCCTTTGATTTTACCTCCTGGTATTTGATGGGTTCTTCCTTCGTAAACTGCTATGCGGAGGTGGCTTCCTCCTCCCTAATGCTTAGCATGTTACAAGATGGTGTGAAGAACTCGTAATCTTCCATTTGCCAATGAAAGAGGCCATTCATTGAATCTCCATCATCCCTAGAACATTCTTCCAACTCCAACACCCCTTCGTCATTGGGCTCCATTCTTCTTTTCCCTCCGTCTTCTCCCAATTTCTCTCCTTGGGATTCTGAGTCCGAAGATGCTAACTCCTCGCTCACCATTTGCGTGCGGAGGTCAATCACATACTTCCTCCCGGCAGTCTCCATGGTGAGTGTGTTCCGCTTCCAGTTGTGGTTCACCTTCGCTGAGGTGAGCCACCCTCATCCCAAAATAGTCTCGTACCCCTTTTTCTTTAGTGGGATCACCACAAAGTCAAGTACGAAGGGCTATGTCCCAATCATCACGCGTTGAGCCATGAGGGTTCCGATGGGTTTGATGTCGTGTTTGTCCGCTACCAACAAGTTGAAGGTTGGAGGCCACAGCATGGGTTTCCCCAACTTTTTCCATGTCTCCTCCAGAAGTACATTTACTCTGGTCCCACCATCTACAATGGTGTTTGTGAGAGTGGTGCCAAGGATACCCATCTTGACGACTGTCGGGTACCTCCCGTTGTTTACAACAAGTATCATCGGGTCAATTGCAGACCCTCCGGGGATATCCTTACGTGTGGTATTTGGCTGCGTGGCCAAGTTCCCCAACAGTGTCGTTCCCAAGTGAGGCATGGTGTGAAGGAGGTCTTGGAGTTTCACCGATACCTCTAATTGTAGCAGTTGTCTCATAATGTTTTGTTCTGCCTCCCTCCGGCCCGAGGTGGTGTCCATCTCCCACGTTTCTTTTTGTGTCTTCATCGCCTTCTCTATTTCTTCCTTAGCCTCCCGTGCCCGTTGTTTTTCTGTTCGAGGGTCTGGATATGTGGCTTGCTTTGCTTGCCCTCGGGTGATGGTCAATACCGTACTTGTGCTTCCATCTATGTCTAGCCAATTAATGCCAGATTTCGGGCAGTTGGCATCCTTGTGGTTGCCAGGATCACACCAGCGGCATAGCTTCTGCGAGGCGTCGCCCTTGTCGCAGTCCTTTGCAAAGTGGCCCCATTGATTGCAAGCTCAACACTGGATCACCGACCGACCCTTGGAGTCATATTGTATTCGACTCCTTGTGTTGGTGTTGGTGTTGTTGTTACTACCCCTTCCGCCACCGTGTTGGTTGCCTCCGTACCCGCCCGATGTAGATGGTTGCTCTTGGGTAAATAGCACTTGTTGATTCCTCACTTTCATGTTGTATGGGCATTCCTTTGTGGAATGGCCCATGATCTGGCAAATGTCACACAATGCATTTTTGGGACATGACCCCTTCGTATGGCCGCTCTCCTTGCAGTTCGTACACCACATGTCATCTTCACCCTTGCTGGTACCCCCTTTCATGGTCTTGAACTCCTTCGTCATTCTCTCCATGTCCTTTTGGAGTGGCATGAATTTTTTCTTCAACTCGCCATCACTGCTACTGTCATCGTCCCTAGTGTCATCTTCGTCGGAAGAAGACTTGCTTCTTTTCTTCTTGGAGGTCTTCTCTTCGCTCTCCAAGTCCATCGCCCGGTTATAGGCATCTTCGTATGAGGTGGGGGGCACTATCTTCATTTTCCTCCGTAGGTTCGATTTCAGGCCCTCCTCGAACCATCTTTTCTTTAGGCCATCCGCTGGTTAGCTCCCCATTTTTCCGACTAACTCCTTCAGTCGATGGTTGTAGGCCCGCACAGTCTCCTTCTTGCCTTGTTTGGTACCGTATACCTCGGAAACAATTTCATTGTAATCCCTCAGGAGTCGAAACTCCTTCTGGAATTCTTTCTTGAGTTCGTCCCAAGTGGTCACCTTTGTTTTGTCCACATCGGAGTACCAGTCGATGGCTACCCCTCTGAGTGTGGCGGGAAACTGTTTC
>MU225589.1:778510-815079 GCA_018584345.1 Thuja plicata | reverse complement strand
CTCTAAAAAATGGCATCCTAAACTCCATGCCCAATAATTGATGATATGATGGAGTACATGAAATGGGATACAAAAATATATTACTTTTCAATTAAAAGTTGAGGGATTGAGGAAGGAAGCTCTGTGATAGGAACAATCAAAATTTTGTAAGCGAAGGTTTCAGAGATGTTGGAATTTCAACCTGCTATAAAGATTATGTCGACAGAGAATGAAAACGACCAAACATTGAAAATCTAAAACATACCCAGCTCAGAAAATCAAGTTTCCTATCTCTAGTAAAAATATTATGTTCGTACAATCTGTTTTGGATTTTCAACCAAAGCCAAATCTGAAAGATAGGTAGTTATTAGTTAGTTTGTTGATTAGTTTTTTCAAAAGAAGTTTTAAAATTTTAACATAGGTGGTGTCTCTTCACCCTAAAGGGGTGTGAAAACCATTCATCCAGATATATATGTGGTGTAGAATGTAAAGGTAAAGATCATCATCAACAATGTAAAAAAACTTATTATTTTCTACTGCACTTTCTGCAAGTGATCTATTGTACATAATACTTTATGAAGCATTAATATAAATTAGAATTTCCTCTTATTTGGAGTTATGGATTTGATCGTTCCCAATTGATCAGTCCTTTGTGATTTTATCTCCAGAAGACAAAGCTGCTTTACAACTTTATGTTTGGAAATTATTCCCATTATTCTGCAATTTGATCATTAGAATTATTAGCTACTATTAATTCTATCTTATTGGGCTCATTAAGCTTGGGTTAAATTCAATAAGACTGATTGTAGCATAATAAAATAATCAAAGACATTGAAGAGGAGCAGTTGATAGGAGCATTTAGGTGGTGTTCTCTGTCTCACTTAGTTGTACATAGGATTAAAGAAGGAACTGTCTCTATTGCCCAATAGAAGAAAGGAACTGATCTATTATCCTTAAGTTGAAGTCTCTGTTCGAGAAAATTACAAGCAGAAAGCAATCATCGGTATTTATTTCAAACCAAATAATACATTATTCTAAAACATTCTTTCAATAGCATCTTGTTAAAGCATTCTCACAGAATTCAAATATTCTATAGTTGTGATATTCACAATTCGATCTATCTCAAGAGTTCACTTGCCATCTTGAGAGATCACCCAACTTTAATGTGTAATTGTTATCTGCTATAAAAGGCCTTAAGCCAAGAAGTTTGGTTGGGGTATAGGCTCACACGCCTTGGTTCTGCAGAGCCTGAAGTGTAGGGGAGGAAGATCATAATTGATCACTCCTGTTCGTTGGCCAAGACAGTTGGATAATCCTACCATTGAGTAGGCAAGCTCATAGGATTTCCAATCTGTTAATTTGAGAACCAACACGAGGGTCATCACACGATGATAACAATGGCAGTCTGCGTGCGTACGACAATGACAACCTGATCTGTACGGATGACAATGACAGTCTGCTTCGTACGGATGACAAGTGGTGTCCGTACAGTGTATAGACGACAAGCCTCCTCAATGCTCTTCCAACCTTCCCGTGTGGCATGCGGCGGCTTCATTCCATGTCTGCCTCTCTCGTACGGCTCCCGGACAAACTATGTAATGCTACCTTCCTTCCAATGTTTCCTTGGCCATTTTTTTCTGATCGTCCTTGCTCCTAGTCGCCTACGTTCTGTTTGCACTCTTGTTTCTTCGCACCCAATTTATAGACTTTCCCATGTTCTAGGTTTTTTATAAAGCACTTTTCCCACGACAATCTTATTCTTTCTATTTTTTCCTCATCTTTTATTTTATTTTCTTCATCTACCATAGTTCCTTCCCCTCTTTTTTTTTTCTATTATTTCCTCTTTTTCCAGTTTTTTTCTTCATTTCCTTCCTTTTGACTTTTAATGATTTTAATTTTTTAATTTTCAATTTTTTGCAAGCTAGCTTACCTTTTAATTTTGGTTGTTTTTGGCATCCTCCTTTAGCCTTGGTACCTTTGACTTTAAAATTCTGAAAGTGCTTTTTCCCTGTTGTCCTTGCTTTTTCCTCTACCTTTGTCACTCCAACTTTTGGCTTCTTGCGGCATTCATTATTCTCCTCGCTTTGCCCCCTCTTTATGCCTTTTTCTTCATTATACCAGACCTTAACCTCGGAGGCATATTGCCACATGTAAGTGCCCAAGGGTGTTTTGTAGCATTCATTCTCGCAACAAAAATATTTTGTCAACTAGAGGCGCGGGTCCCACACCTTTATAGCTTCCATCAATGTATCGACCTTCGTACTTTTGGTACCATATAACTTTTTCTCCGTCCATCGTTGGGGTCCTACTACATTTGGTATCACTCTCCATAATGCATTAGAGGTAGGATGGTACAGGGTTTTTCATCTTTCCCAGACACACTTTTCGTTAAGTTGACCCATGTACCCATTGCCTTCCGAGATAAACAAATCATTTTCTTTTATTACCATCCTCAGGCATGGCCCCTGGGTGGCACCATACTCCTCTAGGTTTAGCTCTTCTTCTAAATCTTCCTCCAAGACCTCGCCCTTGGCTGCTTGCTCCCTTTTTCGTTGTTCTTTAGCCTCCTCGTTAATGTCGTAAGCCACAAAACCTTCTCTTCTCTCTTCGTAGGGTGCCTTCCATCTCCATTATCCATTTATTCTCACCCACAGAGCCAGAGGTCCGAACAGTGCGTTTATGAGGTGCTTGTGTATTCTGGGTACTGCAATGCCCTCCACATGCTTTCTTGCAAGTCGTTCCTTGAGATCCATCATCGGCTTGGCCCATTCCAGGTCTCGCCTATATGGCTCTTCCCTAATTATCAAATCTTCCGCAATCTCCTTTCCTCGGCCAATCGTCCAATCTCCCTTAGTGGCATACCCCAACATGTTGATTGCTACGGTGTGTGCTTCCCTCTCGTGGTAGATTTTCAACTTGGACCTGTTTATTGGTTCCTTGATTGGTCTATCTTCCAAGGTGGTCAATTGCACAGCTCCATTGTTTCCCACCTCTTACTTTAGAGGGCCCAAGCCAATGGACCTTGAATTTACCAGGCTTGATTTCGTTACACTTGTTATATTTCAGAACTAACTAATCTAGTCGGAAGTTCATTTGCCAGAGGTGTTTGTCGTGCCAAAATTTTCTCCATTGTGAGCCACCTCAGTAGCCCATTGTGTTGTCATTCGTCATTCGTTTAGCTTCAACAAATTAAACAATCCTTCCTTCAGACTTGCTGTGTCTCCTGCAATCGAATGCGCAGTCGCATCAAAAACCTACATATTTTGATTTAATGTTTAAAGTTACCCGCAACTACATATTTTGTTACCTGCAGTTGAATGCGCAGTCACATCAAAAACCTACATATTTTGATTTATTGTCTAACGTTACCCGCAACTACGTATTTTGTTACCTGCAGTCGAATGCACAGTCGCATCAAAAACCTCCTACAATACCCTTTGTGAGAAAGCAATTCCAAGTGTAGTCGAAACTTTTTGACCTGACTACACGATGAGCTACATATGTAGCTACTTGTGCAACTTAAAGTGCAGTTGGGTCCAACAAACCCTATTTCACTTAATTTTTATGTTTTTCCCTTATGTAGTAGGAACTTTTTTACTTCAACTACTTAAGTTGTTACATGTTGATCTACAATTGCACCTTCATCTGCAATGCACCCCAAAACCCCCAAAATGCAATCATGGCCCACAAGAAGCAACTTTTTCACTTCAGCCTTGTTTGAAGTATAGTTTGCAGACATGATCTACCAACTTTCAGAATCAAATGCTACAGGTGTTCATCCAAGGTCAGAGGGCCAATCATCATCCATGAAGGAAAGATAAAATTCAATTTTCATCAATTTTAGAATGCTTTCAAGGCCGACTCCAAGCAAGTGGTAGCAGACTAATAAGAGGGATCGTGAACATTTTTCAGTCATGGGGTAAAATGAAAATCAGTGATGCCGCCAAATTCAGAGGTCAAAATGTTATTTTCTGCAGATGTTCCCACCCGCTTACAAATTTGAAGATTTCCAGCACTTGGCAATCTAGTGACAGAAAAACCTATTTGATAAAAGGTTGATGTAATAGGAGTCGAACTGTCGAAGACACAACACAGTTTATTTTTCATCATGCATTCTGTAATTTAGTTTTGACAAGTTACATGTAAAGCATAAAATTGTAATTGTATATGTAGTCAAACATGCAAAGCAAAAATTTGCAATTACATATCTCATTACATGTAATCACATTACATAGGACTGTAATGTTGCATAATTCTATTGTAGGTAGTTAGTTGTTGAATAAGTCTCAATTAATTGGGTTTCTCCCACTTTTCGCTCTCAACCCCTCACCTATAAATAAAGGAGGGTGCTCATTGTAATTTTTTATCTTTATGCATTGCAAGAAAACTTTGGTGAGATTGTGCAAGTTCAAACTTTGCTTTAATTTGTGCAAGTTAACTATGGAGTGAATAAAAAGTGAATATTTTCAATCTTTGAGTTGAGGAAGCTTGTGGAATTATTTGTGTTGCTATAAGGAGAATCTTGAATCTAATTTTGTATAGACTTTGCGCTATAACTGCCAATTTGAGTTAGTTACAAGTGAATGCATAGACTTTGAGCTGTGATTCATTTTCTTTCGAAGGAACAGAGTCAGTCCCTCGATGAACCACCTTTTCTTCAAGCCATCAGCAGGCTGGTTTTCTAATTTACCAATGAGTTTCTTTAGCCTACGGTGGTAGGCTCGTACAATTTCATTTTTTCCTTGTCGTGTATTGTAAATTTCTGCTACTACTTCGTTATCATCACAGAGTAATCTGAACTCTTCCTGGAACACCTGTTGCAAATCCTTCCAGGTTGTCCTGTTGCTAGTGGGTAAGTCTGTGTACCATTCAATTGCAACCCCTCACAAGGTAGCTAGGGAAGCCTTCAACCAGTAGTCTTGATCATCTTGGTCGTTTGCTTCCCATATGGTTACACATGTTTTACAGTGGTGGGTTGGGTCCTCCGATCCGTCCCCACTGAATCTCAGGAGTTTCTGCTTCCCCAGGGTGTTTACCATTTTTTTCCTACAGTTGGTACCGTGCACATTATTACTCAGGTGGTTCGGTTCCCCCTCTGCGTCCCTTTGCTTCTTTGGCAGCTTCGGCTACGCGCAAGTCCTCTACCCTTCCACCTCTGTCATCCACGCCTTGGTTACCTCCCTTGTAGTACCGGTACTCGCACCTCCCCAGAGTTTCGGGTTTTGTTCTCCCTATCGTTGGCTCTTCTGAAATAACCAAGTTTCCAATGCCACGGAAGGTTCTCTCAAATAAGTCTGCTACCTCTCCTTCAAGGTTCCTTTCTGTAAAGAGCCTGCTTGGCTGTATCTCTAAATTTACTTACAAAAGTTTGGTTTATTTTGGAATTGCAAAATGATATGAATTTTTAACATAGTTTGCCAGGTAAAACAATGATTCCACCAATATTCTTTAACACATCAATTACATTGAAATAGAAATAACCATGCATTCTATTTGATTTAAACTCAAAAACCCAGTTGCTGATAACAAATTATACATAACCAAAACTAGCAAATAAATTACAAGAATAACCTGAGATTACTTCCAACGGCTACCATACTGGCTGCAAATGATGAAAGAAGGCGGCTACCATTTGTTTCCAGTGGTTTCAATGCTGGCCGCAACTGCTAGAAGGTAAACAGCTGCTATAAAAGACCCCCATGCTGAAATGAGTACAAGCCGCAGCTAGAAAGACAAAGGGATGTGCAAACCAACCCCAAATCGTTCCAACAATAGCACCCAAAGATACATTCAGAATTACCAAAGCTGGCCGCAACTTCTGCACAATTCGTTGGCAATGAAATCCAACTCAAAGTGTAAGACACATGAAGAATTTACAATTCTTCTTGCTGAAAATTCGAAACCCTCAACTCCAGAACTCAGAGCAATTAAAACCCAATTTCAAAATGAATGAGAAGCATAATGAATAATCCAATTCTTCCAAGGGCCTTTATAAAATATTCCTCACAAATTTATCCTTAACTTCATCTTCACACTTTTCACTTACATAAAGACTGCTTTATGTGCACATTTGAAATATAATAAACTATTATATTTATTTTCACTTTAATGAGGAAAAACAACCCTTTCATTAAAATAACAATATTCTGACACATAGGGTCCCTGTTTTATGAGCTCATGATTTAAAACTTCTCAACCCGGTTCCGACGAGCTATAACACTAAGATGCCCAAAATACAATCCCAATAAAAATAGCAACCTTAGCCGATTTAATTAAATAGTAATAATAATTCACCCGTCTTGCGAAAACAACTGAGGAAGTATCCGAATCAAAATCTGACAGCATAGGAGTGATCCTGATGATGAAATATGATGAATGAACCTGACGGGGTGACTAAAAATAGACGCTCCCTCCAAGAATATTGGAGCCCAAACTGGAAGTCAGAAATAAAATCTGAGAGCATCATATAACTCCTCTAAATCATCTGAGCTCCGTGGAACCAATTGTTGACTTAGTATAAATAGTAAGTCCCTCAAAATGGGACACAACCCACCACATGGTCCTCTAATTACCAGTATTAGCCTACAAGGACCCAATGATAGGATAAATCCACTAATCTCCAATGCTCGCTCAAAACGGGGACATTACACTTTCCTCACTATTGTCTTCCTCGGAGTGTGCAGATAGTTCAGTTGGTACGGAGTCGCTTTTCCAACTATCTGCGTCAGATCCTTCTTGCACCCCCGAAATGCCCGAGAGTGGTAGTTCTCGTACAATCTCTTCCCACTCCTGCCTGGGTTGTGTTATGCCTTCACTACTCGTACGAGTGCCACTCCGGAATCGTGGAGGACTGAGAGATTTTTGCACTAGTCTCTGCAATCGTTGTCGCCTCTCACTTTGTTCTTGGATTCGCAGCGAACTTCTTATAGTGGTTTTTTATGATGTCCCTGTTTTAGCAGGTGTCTGGGACACGCCATTGTTAGCCCATCACTACGACCCTCGTGGGTTAGCGGATTTTGATTTGAGGGTCTCTGGTTGAGAGCTTACTATTTATAGTAAATCTATTTCTTTCAGTTTCCATTTATGGCAGGGTTTCCCGGCATGTGATTTGACAGAACAGTGCAGATGGATTTGGCTTTGAATTGATTATAATTGATTAATTAAGTTTGACTTAATTAATTTATGTGTTGGGGCTTATTTTAAAGTCAAGTCATTAAGTGTTATAATTGAATATTATAATTTAAATATTTAAACTTCTAAAGTTTGGAAGTAAGGAGCTTTTAAGTTATGTGAGGAGTATTGATGAAGTTGGAAGAAATCAAGCCTTCTTGAAGAAGACATGTTTCATTATATGGGGATTTCGAATTCTTCCTTTATTCACCTTTTGATCATTTTTATTAAAACTTGGAGACTTGCAAAATTGTACTAGCTTGGAGATGAGGGTTTGGGTATTTGCTGTCGAATTGTGAATTCGCACCAGCATTAGCACTTTGAGTTGGATTTGTTGCCAATGAATTGTGAGAGTTCAGGTTCTTGGTTGCTTAATGCCATTGAGAGGGAAGATTGAATTTTGGTTCGAATTTATGCAATTTATAGTTGGGATTTGCAAAACGTTTAATTCTCTAGTTGCGGCCAGTTCTCTTGCACATTAGTTACAAAGTTTGAAGCCGCCACCATTGTTTAACTTCAGTCGCAACCGACATCTCTCAAGGTGGAAATAAGAACAGGTTTTAATCCTATGTAATTTGCTCATTACGGCTAGGATGTATTTCAATTCCAGATTGGTTGGTTGTGTTACAAATTCAAATAGAACTTCCTAAATCTTGGCGCAATATTTGATTTGTAGTTGTTATTTTAAATTATTTGTTTCTTGAATTGCAATTTCATTATTTTTGGAAAATACAAAAAAATACATATATGAGAAAATATCAAAACAATTCCAAATTCCAGTAACAAAGAAATCGTTTGCAGTTGTATTCCTGTGATTGAGCCAGTCAGGCTCTTTACAACTTTTCTTCCTTTTCAGCTTTTGCCTCTTCCCTCATACATCGCCTTCTGTCCTTGTTGGCAGGTTGGACATTAATTATTGGAGTTCCTCCTCCCTCTGGTTCCTTTGTTCGTACCGTTGTAGTATCTCTTCTCGACGTTGTTCCCTTTGCCTTGCCACACGTTGTTCTTCTATTTCAACCAAGTTTTGTGCCAACAACCTTGGGATGCTACCAAGAAGATCGTAGAATGTTGGTCGCACGGAGAGTTCGTCGCGTACTGTGCCTTCAGGGACCACTCTCTCACGGGCCTCCCTCTGCACGTACTAATCGACCGACACGTCCCACGCACGCACCAAGTCCTCCGTTAGTTGGTCTTCCCTTGTTACTTCCTCTTCAACGTCACTATCAGTTATGAGTACTTGTTTTTGGAATGGTCGACCCATCACTCTGCCATCACTCCTTTATTTTTTCTGATCTCCAGGTTCGGACAAGCAACGGCGGCAAAATGTTAGCTTCCTAACTATAGATGGTTATTTCGTACTATGCAACAGTACAGTAACATTCCAATAGCTATGAATAACTCAGATCATAATCAATATAACATGAATAACAGACATCACAGAATTGACACAGTACAAGATATGACAGAAAGATAGATCTTTGTATAGCATAGAGTTTTCTCCAAAAACAACACAACATAACTTGTTCCCGTCTGACTACAAATAGACTCGACGGTTGGTTAAGTCTCCAACCGTCCGCAAAAAAAAACCCTTCGGGACAAGATTTTATTATACTTCTAATCTAAACTAACAAAAGTATTATTTGACTACTAATGGCATTATTTTCGTCTACATTTCTCCTAGCAGATTAACAATGGCACCTTTAACTTTGTTGTTGGATGCTTCTGATTCAGTTTTAAGTTTCGAGCTTGATGCTTTAACACTATAAATTTAGCAGTTTGATTGCTGTAACGTTTTCAGTATCTATATCAATTATGATTTGTTAACATTGACGCATTTTCTTCTTTCTTTCTTACTATAAAAGTTGTGTTTCTTAGCATTGATATTATATAGACAATAATGACAGTGTAGGAAATTTACCAATTTTTATTTCAAGGTATAGTCTTGCAAGTGTATGAATGTGATAAGTATGTTTCAGTTGCATGAGATTTGAATTCAAAATTATTTCGTATGTAATGGTAAAGTGCCAATCATATATGTTCCTAGTTTAGTGATTGATTTTCTTTTGGAATATTTATTAGTTTTAATTGTCATTTTTATGTTATTCATTGCCAGATAATTAAGGCATTTGGAAAACCAGAGTTCTTCAATATGGTTATGCCTTTCTTATTAGAGATATGCATTCAAAAATCTTCTGGTAAAACCGATCGCACTAGTCCATTCTTGAATGATGATAATGCAGGTAACATTTTTTGTCCTGTAAGATATCTTCTTAGAAAGTAATTATAATTAACATCACAGAACAATTTTTCAGTTTTACATGTTATAAAAATAGAAATCCAGGAAAATATTTCCAGTGACTAAGAAAATTTAATCAAGTGCATGTGTTTTTATCCGTTCTAATCTGCTAGTATATTGATAGAATATATAACAATATGTCCTTTGTGCAGGGAAATTGTTAAAAATTTATTTGTTAACTTCATTCTGATTTTATATGTTGATATTCTGTGAATCAATACTGAAGATTTTAGCAGTTGGCTTCACTGCTCAAATAGGATGAGGTTGTAGAACCTTACTTAACAAAGAGGTTTATGTTCAGTGAGGATAGAGAGTGCACGTGCTGTCATATGGTAGGGATTTCCCACCGAAATCAATGAGTCTCATGCCTGAGGTTTTTTCCGTTGAAAGCATTCAATTTACCATTGCAAAGTTGTCGACAACATCAAAATTTGCCAATTTCATTTATTGCTATTAAATTATAGCAACAGCTGTCTGCATAAATTTATGAAAGTGTTGTTTACTGTTGGACACCTCTGCGTCATCCTCCACATACTGCAGGTTATTAATACATTATTTACAGCTGGCGAATGCATTTATAACTTCAAATTGTTGTGGAACAATGCCAAAACTCCCTATAAATACAGACACACTGCACTTTGAAGTTCTCAAAGGTTCCATGCTTGTTTTATTGCTTTCTTTTTTACTCTATTCTATTATATTGCATACGCAACATATTTTGGGCTGTATCAACAACTCCATAATTTGTCTTAAACTTTTTTCTGACCATCTTGTCTTTAGATTTTCAGATTAACTCTATTCTTTGAGTGTTGTTTCAAAAAATTTCATTCTCATAATTTAGTTTGAGTAGACCATTTATGACAGATGTATTCCTAAAAAATAAACAATAATTTTTGTTTTCTCATACATTCAAAGAATTATTTTGCTTATTACATGATGTGGGTGCATATTCATTGCGATTTTTACAAATTAAGTTCATGTTAAACCATGTCAAATGAAATAATGATGTTTGTCAAAACCATTTTGGTGCTTTGTCCGTCAAGCTGCTACTTCAGTCTGGGCTGCAATGTAGAAGCTGTCCATCACAGTCATTTTATGGCATGTAAATAGGACTATGTATGGTAGCAATTCAAAAGTTTCAAAACTCAATAACCCACCTGGAGATACTACCGGCAAGTAATCAGCACAAAAACTCAGCTCCAAGTTTTTGGAAAAACTCATGGCAATTGTTGCAGAATAAAATTGCTGAAACTCGCCTAAAACTATGGTATTCGAGTTGTGCATCCTCCCAGGCTAAGATATTTAAATTCATGTTCCATACAAATTTTAATATATATAAATATAACTACTAATAATTAATACATTAATAAATGATTAAATATATATATTAATATTAAAACATGAAAAAAAAGAAAACATAAAAAAAGGGGACATCTATCCCATAATTAGTAAAGCGACTAAAAGTCGCTACCCCCTTGGGGGGTCTGTGACTACAGTCGCAGCCTTTAAAAGTTGCGACTGGAGTTGCAGCCCCCCTAAGGAGGCATGACTGTCGCAGGCCGTGGGAGGGGTGTGACTTCCCTCCCCGGTTACATATATATGGGGACAAATAAACCCATCAAAGAGGACCGAGGACGATAGACAGCGAATAAGGGATAGAGGAAAATGACAATCATTTTAAGTGTATATATATATATGTGTGTGTATGTGTGTTTATTTCAGATTAATAGAGGATATTATAATTTGAATATGTATTTCAGATTTATAAATAATGATGTACAAGGATATTGTAATTTGGATATATATATATATATATATTCCAGATGTCGTATCTAAGTTAACAAAAGTAATTTCTTTATTTACTTAAAATAACATGATGTTGTAAAAGATGATCACATGGACTCTCAATCTTAACATTGAGAATTTTAAGGGGATTAAGTCCTCACTAAGCCAGTGTATACTAATGACCCACATATGCATATGTAACCAAACCTTGGATAGAGGAAACCTCTTCCGAGAAGAGGAACAGACCAAATAATGGTTGGCCTATAAGCCCTGAGCGATGCGCTCCAGTGGACGACGGCAAAATCGGGCTAGAGGACTATAGAAGATCCTTATCAAAGGTCATGAGACCGACTTGGTAGACTTTACTCAGGAAGTCCCTAGGGATGCGCTCCAGGGGACGACAACAAGATTTAATCAAAGGAACAAAAAGGGTCCTTATTAAGGTTATGAGCCCGACCTGGTAGACTTTCTTTGGGAGGGATTAGTAATGGGTAGATAGGTAGTTCATTAGTTTTTTGTATTTATGTATTTTCAAATTGTTCTTGCTAATATCTTTTTTGCAAGTTCACCTTCAAAGAAACGAATCAGAATACTAGGGACATTAGAGTGGTATCAGAGCATAATCCTGCCATTCTGTGGGAGGTGGTTTATGATAATCTATAAACGAAAGAAAGGCAAGAAAGCTATGGCCAAACAACTGACAAATGAACTGAGGAGTTTTATGGAGCAAACTAGTCAAACTAACCAAGCACTTTTACAAGCATTACAAAATATGGGGAACTCAATCAATACCCTCAGGGATAACCATACCCAAGGGAAGGACGCAAGCACCCACCATCCTGAAAATAATGAGTCATCTTCATCTAGAGTACCCAAACCGCATTTCTTACCTAGGGAAGAATTGCCAAGGGAGGAAGAAGGAATAGATCAACCCATCAACCGAGCCGTGGAGAACGCTAGAGCTTATGCTAATCTCAAACCCAAGATTAGGGAACTCATAACATTTGGAGAGTTTTGTGATAGTCAAAAAATTGATGCCCCTAAGAGGACTAGAAGATATCCAAACAAAGAACTCAAATATAAGGTAAATAAAATAACACTTCCAAATATTGACGGATATGGGAAAATTACAGCCCATGCCTGGTTACAAAAATTAAACACCTACTTCACCCTTAGCCCGATGACAGAAGAATACGCATTACAATTTGCCATACTCCACCTGGAAGGGTCAGCACATTAATGGTGGCACCATGGACTTATATTCTTAGGCCACCAAAATATAACATCCTACCAGGAATTTTCTAAAAAACTCATTAACATATTCAATCAAAAGGATCCGGAATGGTATTTCCAAGAACTAACCCATCTCAAGCAAACAGGAACCATTGAAGAATTTGCAAACCAATTTCAAAAGCTATCCGTTATGGTCCCCGACCTATCCCAAAGAAGGTTGGTCTACATGTTCATTGAAGGCCTTAAAGATCACACCCGAACCATGGTAAAACCTTTCAAGCCACAAACCTTGGAAGTAGTGATTAACAAGGCAAGAAAGTCGGAACCTAACACGCCTAAGGACAGGGCCACAAGGGTTTCACATACAAAAAATTTCATAAGAATGAAGAGCCTAAGAAGGACAACCAAGGAAAACCTTGTTACTTTTGCAAAGAGCCCTGGAGTAAAGAACACCAATGTCAAGGTAAAGTAGAAATGATGAAGAAAAAATTGTGCTTTAAATGTAAGGCACCTTAGGGACGCGATCATCAATGTAAAAGGGGACAAGTGAACCAAATAGAGGAAACATGTGAAGATGAATACCCTAGTAAAAGAATAAAAGTTGATAACCAAGAACATGCATCTCTAGCTGTCATTACTCAAGTAAACGAGAATAGACCCTTTCAAATCAAAGGAACACTTAAGGGGCAAAAGGTAATTGCCTTGGTAGACACAAGAGCTTCACATGACTTCATTAACAAGAATATAGTAGCAAGGAGGAAATTGGAAACTCAAGAGTTTAAAGGATTTGATGTGGCATTAGCAAATGGCTCCCTAGACCAATGTACAAGAATCGTTCCCCAACTTGAGATTAACTTGGGGGGACACATCATCAAGAGAAACTTTTATGTCGTTAATTTGGATAGTGATATTATCCTAGGTATGCCTTGGATAAACTCCTTAGGAAGATTCACAATGGATAGTCCTAATTCGGAGATCTGTTTCAAGCATGAGGGTCAAGAAGTTACATTAAGAGGGCTACCAGACGACTCTCCTAAGATAGTTTCTTGTAAAAAAATAGAAAGAATTCTTAGGCATGATCAAGGGGAATGGATGGCACAATGCATGATTCTAGACAAATCAGCATCACAAGGCCACATATGGAAATCCAACCCATCTTAAAAAAGTATAAAAGAGTCTTCGAAGATATTCCGTCGGGCCTTCCCCCTAGAAGAGGGTTTGAGCACTCTATAGAGTTGGAAGGAGGGGCAAAGCCGGTAATAACAACTCCATATAGACATCCCCGGAAATTCAAAGAAGAGAATGGAAAAACAATTAAAGAACTTTTAGAGATGGGAAATATCCAACCCAGCAGCAGTCCATTTGCTTCCTCAGTGGTATTGGTCAAAAAGAAAGACGGAACGATGAGAATGTGCATTGATTATAGACCTCTCAATAAAAAGACTAAAAAATAGATACCCAATTCCCAGAATTGATGAACTAATGGATGAATTGCATGGGGCTAAATACTTTTCAAAGATTTACTTAAGGTCAGGATACTATCAAATCAGAATGAGGAAGGAAGATATACCAAAAACAGCCTTCCGGTGCCATTACAGGCATTTCGAATTCTTAGTCCTTCCATTTGCGGTTACCAACACCGGCAACATTCCAATCATGCATGAAGCACATCTTTAGACAACAATTGAGAAAAATTTTGCTTATATTTTTTGACGACATACTCATCTATAGTAAAACATGGGAAGATCATCTCCATCACACTGAAGAGGTTTTGAACATTCTCGAAACAGAGTCACTCTACACAAAGGTCTCTAAGTGTGAATTTGGCCTAGAAGAAATTATATATTTGGGACACAAAATTAGTGCTCAAGGAGTGAGTGTGGATGAAGAAAAGATCAGAGCCATCAAAGAATGGCCAAGGCCCAAGACCCCGACTCAACTAAGGGGATTTGTGGGCCTATGTAGCTACTACAGGCACTTTGTAAGAGGATTCTCAAAGATTGCGGCTGCTCTCACAGATTTAACTAAGAAAGGGGCTTTTACATGGCGTGACCTAACTCAGCAAGCCTTTGAGCAACTCAAAGCAACCATGAGTTTCATTCTTGTCCTAGCTATACCCGATTTTTCTATACCTTTTGAATTACAATGTGACGCTTGAGGAGAAGGTATCGGGGTAGTACTTATGCAGAGGAAACATCCCATAGCTTTTGAAAGCCTCAAACTCATAGAACCAGAGAAGCATTTCTCCATATATGACAAAGAAATGTTAGCCATCATGCATGCCCTAGCAAAATTTAGGGAATATCTCGTTTGTGGAAGATTTATTGTGAAGATTGATCATAACAGTTTACGTTTCTTCCTAAATCAAAAAAACCTTAATGGTAGACAACAAAAATGGTTAAGCAAAATTCAGGCCTATGATTTCGATATTGAGTATGTCAAGGGAGTAAGCAACGGGGTAGCAGATGCTCTCTCTAGACGGGCCCACATTAATACTATTACTAGTATCTCAAAGGATTGGAAGGAAAATATCATTGCAGAATATGCAAAGGACTCTCAAACAAATGAAATAATGGAAGGTAATTTGCCTAATGAGGATTTTAAGATTTGTAATGATATCGTCCTCTACAAAGGAAAGATATTTCTAACTCCTCAATCAAGGATCAAAGGTAGAATTCTCAAGGAATACCATGACAAACCCTTAGCCGGACATCAAAGGTACTATAAAACGTATAAGCATATTAGAGAAAAATATTTGTGGAAAGGATTGAAAAGAGATGTATAGAAATATGTACAAGAATGCATGACCTGTCAGCGTAACAAAACAGAACTATCACACCCAGGAGGGTTACTCCAACCCTTGCCAATTCCCAATCAAAAATGGGAAAGCATATCCATGGATTTCATAACCAGGTTGCCTCAGACCCAAGGTAAAGATAGCATCTTTGTGGTGGTAGACAGACTTACCAAATATGCTCATTTCTTCGCAGTCTCCACAGAGTATAAGGCATATCAAATAGCTGAATTATTCTTTAAAGAAATTTATCGAGTCCATGGACTTCCTCAAAATATTGTCAGCGACAGAGATAGCAAGTTCCTCAATCAATTTTGGCAAGAACTCTTTTGACTGGTTGGGACAATTTTAACCCCTAGTACAAGTTATCATCGTCAAACTGACGGGCAAATTGAAATAGTGAACAAATGGTTAGAGGGATACCTAAGGAACTATGTTACTGACCAACAAATTGCTTGGACAAAATGGCTGCATTTGGGGGAACACGTTATAACACCACTCACCACATGTCAATAGGGATGACTCCATTCCGAGCACTATATGGATATGAGGCTACATCTTTTGGGAGTTTGATTACTCAAGGGAGTAAGGTACAAAGTGCACAGGATTTCCTCCAACGGAGTTTAGATATCATAAAAACCCTGAAAGAAAACCTTCAGCAAGCACAATATCAGCAAAAGATATACGCGGACCGGAAGCGCGTAGAAAGATCATTTGAGGTGGGAGACCTAGTGTTCCTACGGTTGCAACCCTACAAGTAGACATCTATTAAAAAGAGTGGAGCTGAAATATTAAAGCCCCGTGTCTATGGGCCATATAAAGTTATAAAGAAAATGGGAGGTAGCCTATGAACTACAACCTCAATAAAATAGTAAGATTCATAATGTGTTCCACGTTTCCAAGCTCAAGATGGCACTAGGGAAACACACAACACCATGTGACGAACTACCTCCCCTAAATGAAGAAGGCCAACTCGTCTTAAGACCTGAAGTTATCCTAGACACTCGAGAAAGGAAGCTTAGGAACCAAGTTATTACTGAATTACTAATCAAATGGAAAAACTTGCCAAAAGAAGATGCCACATGGGAAAAAGAGGAGGTTCTTAATATGCTTGAGGACAAGCAAATTCGAGACGGAGGGAGTGTAATGACCCTCGATTAACCCTACTGAAATTACAAATGAATAAACAAATAATAGATTATCTATTGTAAAACACCAATGTATATATATATATATATAGAATTTACAAAGATTCCTTGTCATTGAGTTATTCAATATATACATTCATATATTAGCAAAAACATTAATAATTTAATATAGTGATGCAAAAATTAATATATTAATATTATAGATCAAGGTATCGAAACAAATATAAATATATTAATATTATACTTAATATATTGATATAAATATTAATATTAATATATTAAATGTTAATAAAGATATTTAAATTCATGTTTCATACAAATATTAATATATATAAATATAACTACTAATAATTAATACATTAATAAATGGTTAAATATATATATTAATCTTAAAACATTAAAAAAAGAAAACATAAAAAAAGGGACATCTATCCCATAATTAGTAAAGCAACTAAAAGTCGCTACCCCCTCAGGAGGTCTGCGACTACAGTCGCAGCCCCGTTGAGGAGGCGTGACTGTCGCAGGGCATGGGAGGGGCGTGACTTCCTCCCCGGTACATATATATGGGGACAAATAAACCCATCAAAGAGGACCGAGGACGATAGACAACAAATACGGGATAGAGGAAAAAGACAATCATTGTAAGTATTTGTATATATATATGTGTGTGTGTGTGTGTTTATTTCAGATTAATAGAGGATATTATAATTTGAATATGTATTTCAGATTTATAAATAATGATGTATAAGGATATTGTAATTTGGATATATATATGTATATATGTTTATTTCAGATTAATAAAGGATATTATAATTTGAATATGTATTTCAAATTTATAAATAATAATGTATAAGGATATTGTAATTTGGATATATATATATTCCAAATGTCGTATCTAAGTTAACAAAACTAATTTCTTTATTTACTTAAAATAACATGATGTTGTAAAAGATTATCACTTGAACTCTCAATCTTAACATTGAGAATTTTAAGGGGATTAAGTCCTCACTAAGTCAGTGTACACTAATGACCCACATATGCATATGTAACCAAGCCTTGGATAGAGGAAACCTCTTCCAAGAAGAGGAATGGACCAAATAATGGTCGGCCTATAAGCCCTGAGCGATGCGCTCCAGTGTACGACGGCAAGATCGGGCCAGAGGACTATAGAAGATCCTTATCAAAGGTCATGAGCCCGACCTGGTAGACTTTACTCAAGAAGTCCCTAAGGATGCGCTCTAGAGGATGACGGCAAGATTTAATCAAAGGAACAAAAAGGGTCCTTATTAAGGTTATGAGCCCGACCTGGTAGACTTTCTTTGGGAGGGATTAGTAATGGGTAGATAGCTAGTTCATTAGTTTTGTGTATTTATGTATTTTCAAATTGTTCTTGCTAATATCTTTTTTGCAGGTTCACCTTCAAAGAAACGAATCAAAATACTAGAGACATTACACTGGGAGTTGACATCTCTTCACAGAATCCCTTGAAAATTGGTGGACTCTCGATTGACACAGTGCCAAAGGCTAAGTGTAGAGTTTGAACTCCAGGAGGTTAATTTGAAGAAGTTTATGGCCCGAAGTTCTTTTGACTGGAGGGGCATGAATGATAAAATTAGAAGGCAGTTCATTCATATTCACCGCCTTGAGGATATTTGGATTGATCTTCTTACCTAGGTTGACATTGCGAAAATGGATTACTGTCGTCTTACCATGAAGCAGATTGTGGATTTCAACCTTGCACAGATCCCTGAGGGAGTCAAAGATGATGGTGATATTCTGGATCTAGAATATAGGAAGCACCGCATTAAGAACTTGCCCATTTCACCCCCATGCTGGTCAGTGAAAGAAAGTATGTCCGTTTGGGACAGATTTCAAAGTATCTTAGCCAACACAAACATTTGGCTGAAGAAGAGGGGTATGAGAAGTATTAAAATTGTCGGGAAAAGATTTTGACCTCGCTGGTCCGATAGGTTTGAAATCGGAGGTTCGAGGTAAAGGAAAAGGAGAAGCCTCAGCATCAGAGGTTAAAAATATTCAGAAGCTTGCCATTAAGGGAGGAAAACTCATGATTAAGGCTCCTACACCCAATGCAACTTCTAAGGCAGAGGGGCCCGAAATGATCTGAATCTCAGATAGTGAAGAAGAATTACAAGATTCAGTTACCCCTGAGTTACCACAAATGCAGAAGGCGGATGAAATCCATGCCTGAATCAGCGTCGGAGATGGTGCAACCTGCTATGTCGCAGCTTGACACGGATGTTGATTCCTTCATAATGCATTTGCCTTCCACACACTCAACAGCCATTGTGCCAGCTACACCCATCTCCTCCGCGGCTCCAACAAAGAAAGAAGATTTGTTACATGTCTTTGATGAATCATATGAGGATTTGCTCAAGTTGGATACTCATGGGAAATAACAATCTGACATCCGCACAGATTGAAGTGTTCATGGGAAAGGAAGTCCAAGAAGGTTCGTTCGCAACCACAGCGCAAGAAGAGGCACTCGTCACAACTGCCCCTACTACTTCTCAAACAAAGCCAATCACCACCATAGTGACGACTGATCGTTCTTCCTCTTTCACTTTACCCTCTTGGTTAGGTGCTATTACTCAAAAGAGGAAGAAGTTGGAGACACCTCCAGAAGAGTTTGATCTTGCCCCAAAGAGCAAAACCCGAGCTGTAAAGAACGAAAAAGCTAAGGTGATCTCCAAGGTCATCGTTGATGATCAAAATGTTAAGTATGCTGAAGTGGCTGAACCACTTTCAAGTAAGTCAATAGATGAACTTGAGATCACAGACTACAAGGTCACCAGGGTGGAGCTTGGTCAACAGTCATTTGCAAGTTGTCAATTGGATGCCCATGATGCACTGGATCAATATACAAAGAGAACTGATAAACTTTGGCAGAAGAAACACCTGCTGAAGGAAGAGAATATCCATCTCTGTGAGGCTCTCGAAAGGGTTTCTTCTCAGCAAGCAAATTTGTGTTCAGAAGATACACAGCAGCACGTTGAACGGCTAGAGAGGAAGACCAAGGTGATAGATGACTGGGGCAGCCAACTGGAAAATCAGGGAATATTGGTCATCAGGGATGGATACCGCATATTCAGGAATATCAAGAAAACCACAGATCGACTGCAAGAGTTGGTTGAATCCTTTAATCAACAAATAAAAACTCTAAGTGAAGACTTAGACGTATGGAAAAGAATGGCAGAAGTTGATCTTGATATCCTATGCACTTATGAGATAGTCTCTTTGAAAGAGATGTATTTCAAATTTCTGGATCAGATGATGAACAAGGAACAAGTTCTAAAGAACTTGATAACAGAAGTACATGAGGCTATACGGGAATGCACCGAGCATAAAGAGATCATTGTCAAAACCTTCGAGAAATTGACATGTAAGCTGATGGCAGATGACGGGGAGCTGATTTCAGAGGAGCGGGTTATATCAGGGTTTGCACAAGTTATTCATCAAGAACTGGAGATTGACACCTTAAGTTGTAGTTCCATGGATAAACTGGCAAACTTCAGAGTTGACCTAGGCGGATACAATGGTGTGATTTCAAAAGCGGCAAGTGTTGCACGTAAGACTGTGAACATTGCTCGACACACAGGTGCACCAGAGCCAACTATCGTGCACAAGTCTCTTTGTCAATTTGAGACTTGTATCAATTTTCTTTAAAAAGTGTTGTTAGGACACTTAGTTTTGTAAAAGTGTAGAATCTTTGACAGATTACACGATAATATGTAAAGTAGTCTCATGTAATCATGCTGCAAGAATGTTAGGTCCTGTAGCATTGAATAAGTCAAAGTTAGTTAGTTGTAGATAAGGATTTAATAAATCAAAGTGGTTAAGGGTTCCCCCTTTCTTCTCCACTTTCCTCTCTCATTTTTTCCTATATAAAGGAGGGAGCTCATTGTAAATATCATCTTTTGGGTGTGCAAGTAAACTTTAGGCAAAACTCTAATATTCTGAAGACTTTGTGTTTCATTGTAAGAGAGTTGAGCATCTGAATAAAAGGAATAGAGATTGACAAACTTTGAGTTGTTGCCTTGACAAATGATGAATGTTTTCTTATATTGCATGTGTTAATCCTTGATTCAGATTGAATAGTTAACTTACTTATTTCATTAGAGCATCTTTAATCCAAGTTTTCTAAATACTTTGTGCTTCAGAAGATCGGGGTTACTATAGAGAGTAGTGGCTATAACATTCTAAAGTTGAAGACTCTGGGCTTCAGTGTTGAAATTTTAAATTAATTAGAGGATATTCAAGGGAAGACTTTGAGCTTTCTTGAGCATCTGAAACTAGAGTACTTACTTGAAGTGAGGACAAGAGACTTTGAGCTCTTGTATTATTTCATCTTTAGATAAAATTCACTGCTGTCTCAAACGATTGTTCTTAAGTCAATCTTTGAACCACCGGTATTACTGTAGCACGGAGAACTGTGTGTTACAGTACAATTTTACTTGAAGCCACCTGCGGTAAGAAGGGAGCCTCCCCTATTGCTGAGAGGAGAGAGTAATCTCACATACTGCTGCTAAAGGATACATTTTGCCAAATTGTAGTCTTAGTGACTTGCAAAATATTTAGCCAACACAATTTTTTTTTTTAACATGCCTAAGTATAAAAAAAGTGATGAAAATTAGTTAATTTTTTAAAATAAATTTTATTAATTTTATATAATTAAAAATAATGTATTAATATTAGAAGAAAATAGGTTAGTAAAAATATTTTTCATTTTTAATGAATATATTTCAATGGTTTTTTTTATGTTTATATTATCTTTTAACATAATTTAAAAAAATTTAATTTTATAGAAAAGTAAGATTTTTTTTACTGATAATATAGTATAATGTTTTCATATTTATATATATAAATTTTAAACACATTTTCTAAATCAACTAATTTAAGAACATATTATTTAGCAGTCATATTATTAATATATTATAATTTTAAATTAAAAATTATGAAATTAAATTAATACTTAAAAAAATAATATATAGAATATTTATATAAAATAAAAGTGATGGTATACATACAATTAAATTTGATACGTGAATAGTTAATTATTTTTTAAATCGCTTTTATTATTGTGTGTATGTCAATAATTGATAACAATGTAGTAATAACACATCAAGCTACATACAGCTTCTTTGTGGACTATGATTTGAGATAAATAGAAAAACAAGTAAGTTTTACATGTTATCTTACTTGTGAAAAATAGTAATAAATACTCATGCTTGTTAATATATATATATATTATCATTACAATAAAAATTATAATTAAATTGATTGTAAAATCAATTAATTTAATATAACAATTGTAAAATGAATTAAAAATTTATATATCTTATTTAAATATATAAATAAAAATTGTTTAATACAAATACTCAATATAATATAAATAATTAATATAATATAAAAATTAAATAGTATAAAATATATTTTAAATAAACCAAAAAAAATGACACGGTACAGAATGGCTAAATACATCTGAGAGTATGGCTAAATATATCCGAGAGCGTGTTTAAAAAAACATATATTAAAAACATAAGTCGGACTTGACAAATTCTAACATTAATTTTGACACACGATTTTGTGACAAACACGGTATATATTCATAACATCGCATGCATACATGACCATAGGATTCTGTTGGCTGCATAGCCAGTGCCATTGTTGACTAACAAGAACTCGAATGATAGTTCAACCCTCTACCAACTACTGATCAATCTAAGTAGGGGACATTACACAATTGATTATTGATAAGATCAGAAACAACACTGTTATTGTTACAAGAACATATATACAAATCAGAGATAGCAACTCATATTGCTGTAAGGGATATCTTTTCCCAGACATTGCATGTATTAAGCATCTTCATCAGAAACAGCAAGCATTAACAATAAATATCGACTGCTTGTATAACCGATCTATCACAATAAGTCATAAGAGATAATTGTTACATTGTATATAACACAGCAGTATATCAAATATTACAATTGCCATTATCAACTTCATAGTTATATGTTAGATTCTGCAATTATCAGATATTTGTCATTCTGCATTAAATATATATATTGCAATTTGCATTGATATTTCATTGTCGACTATCACTTTTCCCAAATTATATTCATTTAACACAGTGGGAAAGGAAGACTGAAGTAACAGTCCCGACATTCTTCTTATAGTCAAAAAGGGGACATTACAGATATAGTGTAATGTAATAACCATCTATCATTAACATCTAAGTTGCCAGTTCGGATTCGGGTTCGAAATTCGTTCAAAAATTTTTGGGGTTGGGTTTGGATTCATTTTGGGTTCGTCCATACAAGAATATATATACACACCTAGATTCAAACTTCCACATCAAATGTTTTGGATATATATGTGATTATATATATGTATATATATGCATTTCTGAATGCAATACATATCACTGTCATTAATGATTCCAGTAGCATTGCTAAAAGCAATACTATCAGCCTCATTAATGATTCTAATAGAAGATGATGGTCCCATTTGGTCTCCTTATTGATCTCGTGCTAATTTAAAGTCATGTGAACACCTCTAATAGTTAATACCTGTAGTAGTTAACACTTGTAACAAACTGTTGTTCGCCAGTAGTAGTCTATTGACACCTGCAGAAATCTGTATAATGCCTGTAGCCAATAATTGGACTCTTTTAGCGAGTCTATGATTCCTTGTTAGCTTTTCTATAGGCAACCTACCTCCTATTGCACAGGGTATTTTCAGCCTCTTACAAAAGGCCCCAACTAGAAAGTCACCAGATTCAAACTTCCACATCAAATGTATATATATGCACAAATGACATAAAACAACCTTTTTGGTCTTTTTAGTTGTCACTTTTAGGGTTGGAGGGACGAATAGACCTAATTTGGCAAGAATATTTTTGAAAAAGTCAATGAAAATGACGTTTTTTGTCAAATTCGCCCAAAATTTGTTTCGGGTTCCTGCATTCAATTCAGAAGTCTTCAAAATTTGTCCAAAAGTCCACCCAGGTTCCTTTGAGAGAATTTTGAGCGAATTTACCTAACTGTGGCAGAATTTTGAGTTAATTCGAACCAAATCCGACTTTGCAGTGAACTGAATCTCGAATTCCACCTTCCAGGAGCAAATGTGGTAACTTAGATTAACATTATTCTGGTTTACATTGACATTATGTGATTTTGGAAGAATAACATTTTTAAAAGAATGAACTTATGTAGTGATTTAGCACCCTGAGTTGGCAAACACAAATGCCACTATTTGAGGTTTGCCAATTTTGAATGTGAAGAAGAATATAAATATTTTGACTTATCTATGTGCATATACAGTTATGCTTATGTTCAAACTTCAAACTTCTTAATACATGATATGCATATATAATTCATGCCCTTACCTTTATCTGATCCATTACTGCATAATGAATAAAACCTATGAATGGCAAGCCGAAGGATTGACATACATACCAAAAAATTCTGTTGTTCAACAGCTTCAAATAGACAAATGCAGATCATTTTAATTATTATTACCAGATGAGAATATGATATCTACAAGGTAAAAAGTTGGCTTGTACCGCAGACGTGTAACACCAAATTTTTACGATCTTAAGAATGAATTGGTGAATGGCAACATACATTTAACCATGAAATTACTTGTCTTGATGTCATCTTGCTGATTAAATGAATCAATGCAACATATTGCATAATTTAAGTACACAGGTAATCTTGACAAATCATGTGTGCAGATGAAAATGAACAAGACATGCCATCGCCTCTCGAAAAGGTGTTGGATTGCATAACTTCTGTCATCAATGTTGCCAAGGTACAGGACATTCTTGAGCAAGGAAAGAATATAATTGCAGCATTTCATAGTACTCTTCATCCTGGAAATTCATGGCAAGGTATTAAGATTCAAAAGACCATACATCTATTTGTCATATTCAATTGTTTGTGGGCTAGATGATGTTTGTTGTTCTAGTTTTATGTTTTTTGAACACTAAGGAACTTTCTTGTGTGTTCTTTAGTTAAGTTATCAGTTTTTCTGGCAATTCGAGCATTATATGGAAGGCTTCATCTTGCCACCTCAGAAGCTAGTAGCATTTCTTCTGATGAAGGGGCTCTTATTAACACCTTGATCATTGAGGTGTGTTTAATTATATGATCAACATTAAAACCTATTATCTTTAAATTTATATAGACAGATGAGATACTCTATAACAATTTCTGATAAGTTTATTTAACTCTTTTGTGCAAGTACAGTCCTTTCAAATTTTAATCCCACTAATTCTGGAGTGCATAAGCAGCATAAAAATTGCACAGGTACTTCATGCCTATAACTTTCCTTTCAAAGCATTTGCTTATGCTATATTTCAATTTAAATTACTTATTACTTGCATTGTATTTGTGTGACCTTTCAAATAAACATTTTTGCAAGATTCCAAAGTTCAAAGAGATCATGTGGACGGCCTCCTAGTATTATCCCACTAATGAATAACTGCATGCAGAAACCTATAATATTCTGAACTATGCTAGTGCTGGAGAATTCTTGGCTCTTTTAATATATTTGTCTCCAATATTGCTGAAAATATGATGTTTTCAGTGTTATAGCTCATTTAATTCCCTTCTAGCATATTTATTCTTTTCACTTTCCTCTTAGTTTAGGATATCACTGATTTGATATGAGTATTTGACATAAACCTGTTTCTCTTAAATGGCAAAGGAAACTATTGTTATGCCACTAATAACATTCTGCTTCCTTGCAATGACATATCTTTTGTGAGTGACCCCATACATGATCTCCACTGCCTACATTAGGATGAGAAAGATGGCCATGAATCTCTGAAATTTGCACTGTCAAATTGGACAATTATGCTTTATCTATGTGAAGAACAAGTCCAAAGTCCAAACCTTGGAAAATATTTAATTTCTGTATATTATGGGATCTAATGCTCTTGGGATCCTATCCTTGCACCCGAATTAAAGCCTTTAAATACTTTGAGCAGTTTGTACTAAAATTATTTTCAACTAGTTTTTCTTCTATAAGTTGTATAGTGGATTGTCCCCTATATATCTGCACAAAATAACAAAATTCAAGGAAATTTGGTTTTGCGATGGCACCTAAAACCTATAAGAATAGTAACATTTCGCAGTCACAATATTTACCTTTAAGGAATTGCTAATTTTTGGTTTGATGCAGGACCATCTAGAGTGTAAGAGCAATCTTGCATCACCCAAAAAAATAGTCTTGTTTTTCAATAAGGGCTATCTTTGGACAGGGTTACTAGTTTTGGCAAGTTTACTATTTTTACTAAGTTGTTCATTTGAGCACGGATTGTTCCAATTACTTCCCTGGAAGTTCATTTTGGATATATGTATGTCGGTAAAGTTTCATGGCAAGATCAAGTCTGGTTTTGAAGATATTGAATTTTTTGTTTTGGCAGGGTGGTACAAAAACTTTGAACTTAGTTTTGAAAGCCTTGGAAGCTCCGAAAGGGGGTCAAACTTTGATTAGCTTAGGCTTTACTAGCCCAGGGTTGTAGAGCGCTTCATGGGATTTTCGAAATGGGGTTATAATAGCCAATTGACTCAACGGTTCACAAGTTACGGCTTTCGGAAGTTGGGCCATTAGGACTCAAGTTTCAATACAAAAGGAAGAGAGAAAAATCACTTGAGGCGGGAAATTTAACCGTTGGGCGCCAAAATAGGAAAATTTTGCTTCTGAAATCTTCGAAGGCAGTTAATTGTGCTACTTATATAGGGCTAAAGGGGGATTTTAGGGTTCAGTTCCAGTAGTGTAGATTGTAGCTCTGTCTTACAGATTATTGTAATGAAAATGCCTGTGGTTGTAGCATGTTGCTTTTCTGAATATTGTAATGTCATTTCATTGAAGATAATAGAAAGAAAGCAAGTGTTTATGTTCTTGCCATTGTTCTGTTCTTGCAAACTTTTGTTTATTTCTCTATTGTGTTGTGTGTGTTTGGTTGAATAAGGGGAGTGCCCTTCATCAAGTGGTATCAGAGCAGAAGTTCCTAAGTGTGTAGACAGATCGTTGAACATGAGGCAGTTTGCACCAGGACTGTGGTTGTGGGTTTGAGAGATAAGTACAGAAAATGCCTCCACGAAGCAACTATGCTGGAAGATTTGCGGGTGTGACAAAAGAGAGTTTTAGAGCCCTCCAGAGGCAAGTACAAGCACTGCAAGAGGAGTTGCGTAGAGGAACCGATATTAGGGCAAGAGATGCAAGTGAAGATGAATCCAAAGGACAGTTTGAAGAAGAGCAAGAAACAACTAGGGATCCTGATGAAGCTAGGTTTTTGAGGGCTATTTCCAAGATTGGAAAGAGAAAAAAAATTGAAGTTTCTCAATTTTCTGGAAATCTTAATCCAGAAGAGTTGATCGATTGGATCAATGATATGGAGGAGTACTTTGAGTTTGAGGAAAGAGATCCTGAGTGGGTCAAGTTTGCAAAGGCCAAGCTGAAAGGTCATGCTAAAATTTGGTTGAAATAGGTTTAGTTGGAGAGAAATAGAAGAGGGAAGGAGAAGATAACAAGGTGGGATCGGATGGTGGACAAATTGAAAAGACAGTTCATTCCTATTGACTATGAGCTTGATTTGCTAAAGAAAATGCAAGGGTTGAAGCAAGCAGGAAAATCTGTGTAGGAGTATACAGAAGACTTCTATCAAGTCCTTATCAAAACGAGTCATTCTAAAGCTAACAAGGAGAAGGTTGCCCATTACATAAATGAGTTGAGGCCAAGTATTCAAGAAGAGTTGATAATGGTGAGAATGTCTACCATTGAAGATGCATATCAATTTGCTTTGAAGGTAGAAGAAAACCTAAACAAGAAGTTTGAGAGCAAGCAAAGTGGAAGAGGTCGTGGTGGAAAGCCTAGTGGACAATCTTATGGAGGCTGAAATAAACATTAGAAAAAGAATGGTGACTTTAGTAGCAGTCAAAATTAGAGGGGAAATAATTTCTATAACCCTTGCGATCAAAATAACAAAGATCAGAGAGGAAGAGGAAGAGGGCAAGGACCAAGAACAGGCGGTTTTTTGTGGGACGTGTTTCCATTGTGGAGATGGACATAGAGCTTATGAGTGTCCCCAACATCAAGGTAGAACAAATAGAAGGCTAGATGGCAATGCACAAGTTGCACATGTGGATGAAGGTGCCAAGTCGTCACATCCTGAAGATGTTGAAAGAGGAGAGGTCCTTGCTACTAGAAGGGCCTTGATAAATGATGAGAAGGAACCTGAGCAAAGGAAGAATTTGTTTCGCACAAGGTGTAAGTGTAATGGTAAAGTATGCAATGTCATTATTGATAGTGGTAGTTTAGATAACCTTGTTTCAAAGGAAATGGTTGATAAATGGAAGTTAGAGAGAAGAAAGCATCTGAGTCCCTACAAGATTGCTTGGTTGCAGAAGGATCACAAGGCTTTGGTCAATGAACAATGTCTGGTAAAGTTCAAAATTGGAAACTATCATGATGAGGTATTATTTGATATTATGCCTATGGATGTTTGTCATCTATTGTTAGGGAGACGATGGCAATTTGGTCGCCATGCGGTACATGTGTAATGATCTTTACATCGGTTACTAGAAAATTTTGCCTGTACTCAGTGAACTGGTCTGGATTTTTATTCAATAAAAACTGAACATGGATGATTGTGTCTAACTTTTGATTACTGTTCTTAATATATAAGCATAAATGTCCCACCACATAGAATTTCAAGGCGTCACTACACAGGAATTATATTTACTAAAACTTTCAATGTTTAACAGTATTTGTTGGTGAATGACTGCAGTGCCATTGTGCTTCAAGAATATTTCATAACAATAATATAAGACACTTCAAACACGAAATGGAATTGCACTTTATCCCCCACATTAAAAACAATGTATCCACGACAATATTAAAGTGGTCAAATATATCTTGTGCACCTGGTATTTATTGAACCGTTGGTTCCAGAATGTCTGGAAAGATGGACCCGTGCCTGGGTGGGGAAAGACTCTGTGGTGCTGTTTGTTTGACAGGATGTCTACCGTGCTGGAAGGGATTCCGAGTGGTGAGAATGGTCCTGCGTGTTGAGTCTACACCAACCCTGCTGACTTCCACTTAACAATTGCCGCTGCCTTCTACAAAGCCCAAATCGTCCACGCTACACCAGCCCGCGCACAGAATGTGGAATGCTCTGCATGCGGCTTAAGCTCCACACGTGGATGTATTAGCTCCTTCTCTGGCAGTCGGGACTGACTACTGGCTCCAGCAATGAAAACTAAACCCACCTTGTGACCCGCGCGATACTTCCTGTACCCACGGTTTGAGACTCCTGACCACACTTCCTGAGGTTACGCAGTCTTATTAGCTGCAGACTAGCATAGTGCAGTCTTAGTACTGCAGACCGTTATCCTCACTGTAAGTTCACGCCACGGGAGAGCTATGGTTTAATATTAAATATTATCAATGCCCAGCTACTTGCGTGATGCTCCTTTGATGCTTACTTCTCATGAAATTCGATTGTGTTATGAAACATACAAACTGATTCTTGCCAATTCACCGTCAACTTCTAAGGTGAAAACTGAACTTATTCCTACTGCTGGAATGGTTCCATTATTTTAATGTTGTGTGATAATACTTGATTAAGCTGAGGTTTCCAACTTACTTGCTAAGCATAAATGTGAAATCTGAAGTGATTCCACCTGTGTGAGAAATGCTGGGGCTACGTCCAGTTTCCTCCAAAATCCTCAAGGGGCTACGTCCTCAAGAATACTCAGTCACATTAAAGCAACCAGTTATAAATCTTAAGTTCATAAATTCTCATTTTCCTTTCCCAAGGAAGATCTCCTTCCTTTATCACCTCGAAAAGAGAGCCATTACATCCGAATAGGCAATGTGGGATAAAAAAGCACTTTCGTCTTTTAGTCACTTAAGTCACTTTATAAAATAAAGTAACTTAAAATTATAATATTAAAGTGACTTTATAACAATACTTTATGAAATAAAGTATCCCAACTATAAAGCCTGAACTCAAATATAAAATAAATGCCCAAGTAACCCTGTGACTGACTGGCATCCTCTGAAAAGCGGCCATTAGACTATCCGGATGGCTAGATAAGCTAATCAGGCATAGAATTGCATTACTGCAGAAAAGGGGACATTACAACATGATGGGTATGCAAATACCTATTCTTTGACAAAGGATGGAGTCCGACACAAGCTGTGTAGTAATGCAAGATTATGTTTAGTTGATGGAAGAAAGTTTCTAGAAGGCATGAAGCTTGAACATATGTGTTTTGCATTAATTCCAAGAGTTGATAAAGAGGAAGTAGAAGATGTAGTACCTGTGGAAGTTGCAAATTTGTTGGATGAGTTTCAAGATATTGTATCTGACAATGTACTTGATGGATTGCCACTAATAAGAAAGATTAGTCATCAAATGGACTTGATTCCTGGAGCAAGTTTGTCAAATAATGCAGCCCATAGAATGACTCCAGCAGAGAGTGAAGAATTGAATAAACAAGTGAAAGAGTTGTTGTAGAAGGGGTTGATTCGAGAGAGTTTGAGCCCATGTGTTGTACCAGCAATACTAACACCAAAGAAAAATAGAGAATGGAGGATGTGTACAGATTCTCAGGCTATCAATAAGATTACTATCTGTATAGGTTTCCCTTGCCAAGGATGGATGACATTATGGATTGCTCGAGTGGAGTTGAGTACTTCACGAAGATAGATCTGAAGAGTGGATATCACCAAATCTGGATTAGAGAAGGAGATGAATGGAAGACAACCTTCAAGACAAAGGAGGACTTGTATGAGTGGTTAGTCATGCCTTTTGGGCTAACCAATGCACGCGGCTCATGAATGAGGTATTAAAGGAATTTTTGAGTAAGTTTGTTATTGTTTACTTGGATGATATTTTGATCTGCAGTAAGACATTGGAAGAGCATATAATGCATATTCATAGGGTCTTTGAGAAGTTAAGGGAAGAGAAGTTGTTGATTAACCTAAAGAAGTGTGGCTTTGTGGAGTTAGTGTACCTGGGATTTGTTGTCACAGCAGGTGGTCTTAAAATGGACCCACAGAAAGTAAAGGCTATCCTTGAATGACCTACTCCAAGGAGTTCTACTGAGGTAAGGTATTTTCATGGTTTGGCTAGCTTTTACAGATGATTTATCAAGAATTTCAGTAGTATCTGTGGACCCTTAACTGAATCCATGAGAGGGAATAGAAAAGAGTTTGAGTGGGACTACAGGAGCAGCAAAGAGTTTTTATTTATTGAAAAGAATAGTGTTACAAAACAGCCTGTTTTGGCACTTCCAGATTTTAATAGCGTATTTCAAGTAGACTGTGATGATAGTGGCAATGCCATTGGAGTTGTTTTGAGTCAAGAAGGTAAACCCATTGCTTATTTTAGTAAGAAGTTGAATGATGTCAAAAGAAAATTCTCTGTTTATGATCAAGAATTTTATGCTATAGTTTAGGCATTGAGGAAATGAAGACATTATCTTTTGCCTAAAGAGTTTGTTTTATTAACTGATCATCAAGCTTTACAGTATTTGAATAGCCAAGGAAAGTTGAATCAAAGGCATTTAAAATGGGTTGAGTTTTTGCAGGGTTACATTTTTGTTTTGAAGCATAGGAGTGGAAAATCTAATATGGTTGTAGATGCCCTGAGTAGGAGACAAAAGTTGTTAATAACTTAATAGAGATGCATATCAAAGTTGTTGGATTAAAGGAACTTACGAGTTTGTATCCTGTGGATCATGATTTTGGCAAGGCCTGGAGAGCTTGCACAGAACCTGTTATTCTAGAAGATGGTTGGATTTTATAATCGAAGGTGGGATGTTATTCAAAGGGATCCAATTGTGCGTTCCAAAGAGTTCCATGAGGGAGAATCTTATCAAAGAGAAGCATAGTGGAGGATTGGTTGGACACTTTGGTCAAGATAAAACCATTGCTATGGTTAGTAAACATTATTACAAGCCACAATTGCAACAAGATGTTAAGAAGTTTGTGTAGAGTTGTAGAAAATGTCATATGGCAAAAGGAACTAGGCAGAACATAGGGTTATATCAGCCATTACTTGTACTAGAGAGGCCATGGGAGGATATTACTATGGACTTTGTGCTTGGTTTACCAAGGACTCCAAGAGGGCATGATTCCATTTTTGTGGTGGTAGACAGGTTCTCGAAGATGGCACATTTCATTCCTTATAGAAAGACTAATGATATTTTTCATGTGGCATAATTATTTTTCAAAGAAGTGAGACTACAAGCTCTTCCCAAAAGCATAGTTTCAGATAGGGACACTAAGTTTGTTGGGTACTTTTGGAGTTCATTGTGGAAGAAGCTAAAGACAGATTTGAACTTCAGCTCAGCACACCATCCACAGACTGATGGACAGACAAAAGTAGTGAGTATTGATTAGGAGTTTGGGAAATTTGTTGAGATGCTTAGTTGGAGATAAACCAAAGGGGTGGGATTTGATTTTACCACAGAAAGAATTTGCATACAATAATTTTGTCAATAGGAGCACTGGTAAATCACCATTCCGAATTGTATATGGAAGTAGTCCTAGAAATGCTTTAGAATTAAGTTGGACAATGGAGAAAAGAGTAGTGCTGAAGCTGAAGAATTTGCATGAAGAGGTGAGGAAGCATATTAATAAATGAATATACCTCTTGAGGCTCCATCAAAATTCAACTTAACCTAATCTTGCCTAGGTGGGGTCCATCTACATTCAGATCTATCTTTATTATTCTTTGTTGATCTACCAACAAAATTAGGTAATTTTAATCTACACCAACTTGTCATCAAATCATCCCACATTGTGTGTTTTGAACTTTTGAGTTTTTAGCTATAATGTTTTGGATCTGGAATTCACAACCTCTACTATATTTGCTTCCAGTTTGTTGACCCACTGATCCTATTCCAACTTCTTGCCTTGAAAAATTCTATGATTTCTTTCCTTCCACAATTCGCAAACCAATAAAGATGGTGAAACTATCCATAAGCTAGCAAATAAACTATCAAAGTGTAATTTTGGTCATCCTTTAAAGAGTGTCATTGTGTCTTTTGGTATAGCTGAATACCACCCTAATCTGGCACATAACCAATTCCATCCTTTTAATACAAAGGGGCAGTGGACAAGAATGTGATTTATAGATTTCTCCTCATTTTCACATAAGACACACCAAGATGGACCTTGAAAACCTAGTTTTCTAAACCATTCAGCTATTAAAATCTTACCTTGAAGGGCAGCCCATGTAGAAATTCTTGCTTTAGGTAAACATAGCTTGTTCCAACATAATTGAATGGGAATATCAGGTTTTTGTAAGCCATTTTTTCTTACCAATGAATTGTACCCATCCTTTGCATTATAATTACCTGATTTAGAACCATTCCAAATTATCTCATCTTATTCCTTTCTAAAAACAAGCAATCTATTTTCCAAAATTCTCTTCAGCTGCTTTAGATCTTCTTGGAGTGGTTGCAATTCTTTCCAAGGTCTCCAATGCCATTTCAGAGGATTATTTTGATCCACTATTACATAGTCCTTGACGTAAAGGGCCCCAAGAAGCCTCACATCTATCTAAAATTTTGCTTGTATCCATCAGATTTTGAATAGGCAGATATCCTCCCCACGAGTCCTTCCAAAAGAAAACTCGTCTTCCATTAGCAATGTCCCACGAGATCCAATCCATAATAATTCTGACCCATTTCAAATTTGGATATTTAAAAGGCTTCCGAAATAGTTTGGCTCCTAGGGCTTTATTTTGACAAATCTGATTTTTGGCACTATAAAATCCCCAATTTGGTATATTAAAAATACAATTAAAATAAATTTAATTAAAGATGTATTTACCACCAAACCGCCTTATAGTGTAAAATCACAAATTCAATAGAAGCACCCAATAATGGAAGGAGCAACATTAATAAGCAGTTAACTCTGCAAAATATAAGTGAGCAGTCAGACTTAAATGTTCTATTTGCCACAAATAATCATCGAATACTTTCCAAACGGAGATGTGTAAATAATGATAATAATAACGATGGTAATAAGCAGTGGTACTTATAGTCGACTTCTTAGTGGAAGAAAGATAATGGTCGACACCTCCAAATATGGTGAAGAGCATCATTACCGTGAAGGATAATTGAGATCGATAGTCGATGGTGATGAACGACATAGTGACAACAAGAATCCATTAACGATGACAAATCAATGTGTTGATATTATTAGCGAGCAGAGAGTTTCAGACATGGCTGGCCAAGTGGATTAATAAGCAACGTCAAGTAATAGAAGCAATTCATATTCCAAGCATAAGAGTTTAGACGAGACCCTCGACTGTCATCATGCGTATACGGATATCTACGTCAAAGGAAAGAGACTTTTATAAGGTTATAGAGCCAATCGTATAACACAAGACAGTGATTGCAAATTAGCTTCCGGTGACTATCAAGTAATGATGCCCAAGTTGTCGACCACCCAATCATACAGTGAATGACGAATGTTGTGTCGACAACTATTCATACTAATAGCTCTTGTTATTGCACTATTTTATATTTACATACTTGAGCGATATATGATTGGGCATCACTTCCGATACATATATAAGCTGATTAGTATAATCAGGCTGACAATTGTTAACGATAAACCGTTCATGAATCAATAGTATATTCGGTTTGGCATTGTTAACAATAATCATTTATGATTAAGTTCACCAAATAATCATGAATGATTATTCGGTGAACAACATCAATTGTTATGAAGGGTGACGTCTTTCCACCCGCACCCTCTCATGGTTTGATGCACATATATATACAAGCCAATCGGCTCACCAAGAAAGGAGATAAGATTTGATATTTGATAACATATATATTCCCTTGTGGAGTGCTCAGTTAAGAGCATAGAAGATCGCTATAAGCAACCATAGGTGCAATCTATTCAATTATATATCAGAGACAACATCCATCAAAGAAACATAATCAATTACTGTTATATCAAAGACAATTTCACCAATTAGAGAATCAGAGCATAGTCAATTCAAGAATATCAGAGACAGCATATATCTTTGCCAGCGAAACACTATATCGACCTGTATATGCAGCGTGGATTACACAAGAAAGATCAGAGACAACCATTCAAGTTATAGTGTATTTTACATTATTATATCAAACACAACCTTTCCATTATTTGTATGTTGCATTCTTGAAAAGTGTACATTGAAACTATACAAAGATCCAGCTATGCATTTGGAATTACCAGTAAATTGCATTTCATTGAAAATACAGTTGTACATGCATTTGTATATTTAAATCAATTGCATTATTTACATTTTTATAAGTAAAGTTTGGATCAATAAAGCAATTGTTCAAGTTAATTTATAGAAAATTCAGTAGTATCTCTATTATAGAAAAAAAGGGGACATTATAGACACCCACTCTGTCAACTTCTATGGGTTTGCAAATTTTATTCCATGCTATCATCATGTATTTCTTTTTGGTATCAGTCCCCTACCAAAACAAAGATCTCAAATTTTTTATCATCTTACCATATGCTTCTGTTGATAAAGAAAGACGTGGCATTAGATATATTGGTATACTTGATAACGTTGCTTTTATCATTGTTACTCTTCTTGCCCAAGATAGCCACTTTGACTTCCACGAGTCCAATTTCTTATCCATCCTTTCTCCCACTCCATCCCAAGTTTTTGAATATCTCAATGATTAATCCAATGGGATTCCCAAATAAGAACACTGTAATTTTCCTTCATGAAAACCCAAAGTCTTTAAAATTTTCTATTGAGTTCTAACCTTCACAAAGATGAAATAAAGATTAGATTTTTCCTTGTTGATACTTTGACCTGAAGCCCTCGAATAAGTGATCAAAACTCTCTTGATAGCCCTTGCTTCCCCTCTATCACCACTGCTAAATAACATGGTGTCATCCGCATATTGTTGATGAACTATAGGTGGGACTTAGGAGGTTATTCTAATCCCCTTGATGATACCTGCATCCTGAGCTTGTTGCAAAGATCTACCTAAAGCTTCTGCCATGATAATAAATAGAAAAGGAGAAAGAAGATCCCCCTGTCGAATGCCTCTTGAACATTCAAAGAAGTCTTACAGAGAGCCATTGATGAGCACTAAAAACTTGAGACTTGAAATACAGTGGAAGATAAGACTAGTCCTAGCTCTATTAAAACTTAATACTTCCATGCATTTACATATAAACCTCCAATCAACTTTATCATAAGCCTTTTTAATGTTCAGTTTAATGATCATGCTCGGTGCCTTTGACATTTGAACTGAATGTATGGCCTCCTGTGCGATAATTACCCCATCAAAAATTGATCTACCTGACACAAAACCTGTTTTCTCTTCAGAAATAATGGTTGGCAATAAATTCTTGAGCCTGTTTGCTAAAGCTTTAGCTAAAACTTTATAAATTGTTTTTCATAAAGAAATGGGCCCAAGTTCATCCAACGTTGTAGCTTTTTCTTTTTTTCGGAATTAATGCTATAAATGTATTGTTGATTTCCTTCAGGATTCTGCCCCCATTCCTAGTCACCTCCAATGCTTCTATCAAATCTGATCCCACTATGTGCAAACACTTTTGAAAGAAGGCAGTAGGAAAACCATCTGGTCATGATGCTTTATCCAGATGCAGTTGAAAAAGACCTTTTTTAACTTCTTTATCCATCTTTGAATTCAAAAAAATATTCTGAGCTGTTGTGATAATTCTTGGGATTCCTACCAACATTAACCTTTGTGCTTCAAGGTCCAAACCTTCTTCATTATTCAAGATGCCTTTAAAGAATTGAACTGCTTTGGTATTGATTTCTTCAGGATCGTCTATAATAATGTTGTTGTTTATTTCAGTTTTTGAATTTTGTTAATACTCCTCTTTTGTCTTGTACTATTATGAAAGAATTTTGTGTTTCTATCACCTTCTTCTATCCAAACTTCTCTTGATTTCTATCTCCAAAAGGTTTCTTTCTTTGCTAAAATCTCTTCATAATCTTGTTGTCCTCAATTTTGCATTCCCCAAAATTGGGGCAACCCTACGCAATTTTCAGTTGATTGCTAGGAGTTTTTCTCTAAGCATGTCGATGTTGTAAAAAGGATATTGTTCGATAGAATCAGTCATC
>MU225589.1:757251-769676 GCA_018584345.1 Thuja plicata | reverse complement strand
TTAGTGGCCTCTCTTGTCCTCTTCTTATTTCCCTCTTCTGGTAGCTTCTCCCTGTCACTATTCAGCGGCTGATCCTCCTTATTCCCTCTTTGCTCTTCAAATTTGTCAATGATCACCTTAATATTATTATTTGAAGCCTTTAGTATATTGTAGCTTTGCTCAGCTATTTTGACCATTGAGTCTTCAATGCTTTCGACTCTTTTCTTCAGCTCGTTCACTCTGCTATCCAGCTCCCTGTCCTCCGCAATATTCTTGTTATTGTTTATTATGTTATCTTTCTCCATCCTGTCCATCCTTTTTTTCAGCTCGTAGATTTCGTAGAAGGTCCATTTCGTGGTTCTGTAGCTATCAATGGCACTGTTTTTTGCATTGTTCAGCACGTCCATATGAGGATCCTCCCTCGCATTGTCACTAAGAATCACCAGAACTGGATCAATTAACTCTTCCATCTGGATTCTATAATATGATATATAATGTTAATATATTGAAATTTCATATTTCCCTATACATGCATGAATCGAGGTGATATTTCCAAGAGGTATGAGTTTAACTCCTAGTCACTCCGAATCAAGAGGTCCGGTAAATTAGTCTAACTAAGACAAAGATGTTATTGACTAAATATAGGTGGCACCTAGCTAGTACAATTAGTAAGGATTGATGAGGTGGTGGTGGAAGTTGTGTACTTAAGTGGAGTACGTGTCATTATTAACGACTGAGATGAGAAAAATTATTTTTTCCTAATATCCTAGTAAACTTATTAAATAAGTTCAATATCACAGTTAGGATAGAGACATATCCAAGGTGAAGTAAATATTACATCAACATGCTGGACAAACCTAGATAGTGAAGTATTTGAATTATTTGTAGGGCTTCTTTGATCATAACAGTTTTGGATACGATGTGTGTATTATGTGTTCTTTCAAGGGTGCATTTGTAAAACGTACTGCACAAGATTCAAAATTATCATTTGTGGTTGGTACTTTTGATGGATTTGTCCATGGAGACTATGTTTGTTGGATGCTCGTTTTGTTAATCTTCTTTTTGTTCTTTGATTATTGCTTTTTTTGTTTGTTAGGTTTTTCCTTAGCTCTCGGGACAATAGCTTTCCAAATGTGGTCCTCGACAATTATTGCGTTCTATGTACCATAGTTCATTGTTCATGCGTGTCTTTTGAGGTTTACATTTTTTGTTATTTGGAATTATCAGTTTCTTCTATGAAAGAAGGTTGGTCGTATCTTTGGATTTTGTGGGAAAGGTTTTAATGCTGCAACTGAGCCTTGTATATATGGTTTAGGGCATTTACGAACACAAAGTAGTTATTAATCCATAGACAAATTTGCTAATTTGGTAACTAAGGGTTTTGGTTTGAATGACATATCCCTTGATGTTTCCTATTTGAACTGGGATTTCAACTGACAGAAGGTTTCTGCTTTGTTATTTGTGACGTAAGTCTATTTGTCATCTCCATCTTGAGATCTTTCCAAGTTTCCGAAGGTCTAGTTTTTTACTATTATTTCTCAGCTACGTCATTTATAACTTTAAGATCCTACTATTATTCAATTTCATGATTATAGGAAAATTTGAACTTTCTAAAATACAGAAAACTATCTGTGATGAAATGCATACATTAAAGCGCAGTTTGTAATAACTGTTATTGGTATAATAAATTTCTGTTTTTTTTTTCCATTTAAATTTCAAATGTATCTCTTCCAAAGAGATATTTAATATGTATGAAGAAAATCCATGTCTCACTGACAGGGTATTGTTTGAAATTGCAGGTCCACGTGGCAGCATTTGAATGCCTATTTGACATGATAGAATTATCTTGCCTTAATTCTAGTCAGAAGATTGATAAATCTTTGTACAATGAATTATTGCAGTTGTATAATGTGGAGAAAAATGAATCTGCCAAATCAATATTGAAAAGATCATTGGGCTTGTTGGAAGATTCCTTCAAGACTGTCATGCAGGATTAGCATCAGATTATGGCTTAAGCAAATTTTGGTGGCATGAATTGACTTCGGAGTCTTGATTCTTGTCTGAATCAGACAAGATTACGTCTCCATATCAGGAAGTTGAATGTAATTAGTCCCCACAAAAAAGTTGTGAGGTTCTATTAATGTTTTATAATTGATTGTATTATCATTTTATGATCTTATATTCTTTACTTGGTGGCCTATCCTTAAAGTTGTAATTCAAAATGCATTCTTCTTGACTATCTTCTAGTCAAAGCTTTGACATAATTTGCAAGATCCCTTCCGCATCTTGGTCGGTTAGCTGCCTACCCTACTAGCCAACTATAATGGGAGGTGTTCGCTTCCGAATTGCTAGTGTGGCTATTAAAATTATTCTCAGGAAAATTTAAGTGGACAATGTTGAACATTTTAGTTATATATATTATATTTGATCTGGATTCTTCGCAACCATCTTCCCTTACGTAAATGGTCTATAAGTTTCAGTTAGTAAAGCTATTCAAAGAACAAAAAAAAATTAGGGAACACTATTCAGTAATGTTTTACAAAATATTTGGAAGTATCTGGAAAATGTTTAAATTTGTCTCAATTGTTATATGAATCTTCCTACATTATAAGGAACCTAGAAAATGTTAAATATTTTGGAAAATATTTGTAGATTATTTTCTTAACCCTAACAAATTAGCATTCATACCAAAATCAAAATTAGCTTTAAATTTAACAGCGATGCGTAATGCTAAGACTTTATAACTTTCATTTGGCGTTGTGCCCTCCCAGAACTATCACTATCCAGAGTGTCCCCACCTCCCCCGGCCCTTCTATGGACCCCTCGTTGATGAACATGAAAAATTCTAAAAAACCCAGCACCTCTCATCAGTCTCCTTGCGCCTCTCCTTCGGGAAGCCCTACTAAAATGGGCCGAAAAAATAAAGGTGTTTCAACGGCTCCTCCCGCAAAGGCTAAAACACCCATGAAAGAACCTAGTGTGCACATAGTGGACTTTGATGTTGATGCGTGTGAAACACCTCGTAGATCTAACATAATTGTTGCTAAACCGCGCAAGAAGGAAAAAGCGGTTAGGGAAAAATATATCGAGGAAGATGACAAGGAGCTTGGTTCGGATGTCAGTGAAAATAATAATAGCATAAGCTCTACTCATGTTTCGGCCAGCTTTAAGATTAACACTGAGGACCCTATTGCTTCTATGTAGGAGGAGAGTAACAAAAGCTCCTCCCTTGTAACTGTCTCTTCCCCTTCACGCACTATAGGTAAACAGGCTGTTGGGGACCTAGGGAGGAAAACTGAAGGTTCTCAATGTATTGTTGATGAGGGCAATAAGGAGAAGATTGACTAGTGTGTGGGGTGTAAGACCAACACGGAGGAAATAAACAAGATATAAAAAAAATGAGTTGCTTACGCTAGATAAGAGTTTCACCACTATGGCTCAGTTTGTAATCAAAGTCATGCACTCCTCAGCCACTACTTTATGTCTGCTGCAAAAGGTGAAGGAGCACAAGAAGGATGTAGAAGATGAAGAGAATAAGATTTTGTTCAAATTCATGTCTGATGATTGGACTCGGCTTCTCATGCCCAAACATGGCGTGGACAAAAAAGAGAATTAATGGTCGGGTTGCAGGTTGTGTTCTTTTCCTCTTTGTTTTGCATTAGGAGAACCATTAGGGTTTGGTTTTGGTTTAGCCCTGGGTGGCATGATACTACTTGGTTGCAGAACTTGCTTTTTAGCCATAATGGCTTCTTAAATACTTTTAAAACTGCTCGTAGCTACATTGGCACTGATACTAGTAGTTGTTATGGTACTGCTACTAGTATTCCTATATTTTACTTGTTTAATGTTTATGTTGTTGTTAGTTAGATGGTGGAGGGGTTTTTTGATATTAAGAGAAGGGATTGGCTGATTGTCCGTTGTTACTGTTCTTTTGTTGTTTGTGAGTTGTAACTGTTGTTCTTGAGGCTTTGCCTGTTGTTATTCTCTTGGGTCAGCCCCCTTGTTTTGGCTTCTTTTAATATCAAAAACAATGATGATGATTGTTGTGAGAGATTGGAAATGTCATAAAATATTATCCTTGCAACTAATTTTAAAAACCCTAACAAATTTATTTAAATTTTATACATTGTATAATACCTAGAGAATGCCAATGAAATTAGAAAATATTTTTAGATTATTCCAAATGCTAATAAACTGACTCTAATATTAAAAATAGATATTGACTTGAAACTTAGCTGAGATGATGAGTGTAATGAGAGATTTCCAATGAAAATATTGTCTATGTGATTCATTATAGAAAACAAAATGTGATTTATTCTACAAAATCAAGCAAAGTTGTATTTAAATTTATTTATTTTATGGGTTTTTAAGCTTTGTTTTCTTTACCATTATATTTTCTTAAGTTCTTTGAAATTATAAGATTGAGATCCCACTATAATATAATGAGGACATGGGAGGTGGAGGGGAATGGGTGGAGAATCAGTATACCAATGTTTTTTTATTGTTTCAAATTACTTGTGAATATATAATAACCTCTTACAGTAAGTTTGTAGGTTCCAACTCACAAGAGACATCAATTCCCTCCACTCTTCATAGGTGCCAACCTATTGGAGACACCAATCCCCACCCAAGAGTTTGTAGGCACCAACCCACAAGAGAGACATTGATCTCTACTCTTATGTGCCAACTCGATAAGAGACTCCAATCTCTTTCCATGAGAGGCACCAACCTCTTAATCTCTTAGAATAGAAGTACAATAAGGCTCCAACATTTAAACTACAATACGATAGATGTTAGAAGTACAGTAAGGCTCCAACATTTAAACTACAATACGATAGATGTATGTAAACCTCCTTTTCAAATTCTCTCCATGAATCTATTCACCCTTGTTGAAGTCTTTGAAATAGTCTTTTGCAAATCAAGAATAAGTCCATCCAATGTCTTCATAAAATGAAATAAAAAGAATCTCATAAATTTGATCGTGTATTATGTGTATGTGTATGTGTATGTGTGCACTATCATAACCTCTTCTTAATCCTACGCTTCATGCACACAAATAATCTTTCATATGTTGCTCATAAGTTTTTTGTAACATATCATCAACATAAGTTTTTTGTAACATATCTTCAAATTCTGCCCTCAATTCTGCTCTTATAATCTTCCATAAATCTGCTCGCATTCTCTCATACATGTGCATATAAACTCTTATATATCTACTTATAAAATCTTCTATAATATTGCACATAAATCTTTTATAAACCCTGCAAATATAATTCTTAAAAGTTTGTTCTTCATATGCTTGGATCCATTGGTGTATGGATGATATCACTCTTTGTTCAATCCACACTTCTACCTGTCACACAATGCTCTCTTTATATCTTCCCAAGAGGCAATTTCATTTAGAAACATCTCTTTTCACCTTTAAAATGTAACTTTTCATTCCATGTGCTAATTTCATTTTTTAATTGATAATTTCATAATTTTTTAATAATATAATTTTATTCTCCATTTCAATGCTCAGCGTATCTTCACAAGTCACACCCACATCTTATATTTTGTTGTTGTCATGAAAAGATGCAACTCTTAGAAAAGACAACCCTTTGAATGGGTATGTTCTTTGATAACAAACTTCTAATTGCTATTCATTGCCTTTGAATATTTTATTTATCTATAAATATTTATTGTGGCCTTTACACATTTTGTGTGTGTGTGTGTGTGTGTGTGTGTGTGTGTGTGTGTGTGTGTGTGTGAAGACGAGATCCTTCTTAGAGAAAATGACCACTTGAATAGTCATTATTTCTCTTTTGAGTCTTGTTATAATTTATAAATGCTTCACAAATCTGCATAATCTCTTCTTAAATGCTTCACAAATATGTGTAATTTCTTCATAAATGTTTCACAAATCTACATAAGACTATTCTTTATAAATGTATCATTAATGCTTCACAAACCTGCATGTCTTTCTTCTAGATTTGCAATATTCTTCATATTTTTTTCCATGATATCGTCTTCAAGAGTTTGTACTAGAAATGTGAATGATATTCTTTTCTTGCCCCTCTCTTGTCTTCTTCACATTTCAGTATGATCTTTTATATCTACATATCCTTATGTGAAAAGAGCCAAAAAAAATTAATAGAGGTGACCTTTTGAAAAGATATCACCTTTTGTTAACATTTGTTTATGTTGATTGTCTTTTAAAATGCTTTTATTTATCTTCAAACCATTCTGATTTTATATCTTCTTAAATGCGAATAACCTTCATTGGAAAAACTAGACTTATTTTATTTCTCATTCATCTTCTATTCGTACCATTGCATGGCCTTATGAAGAGAGGGGTTCAATTTATGTAGAAAGGCAATTCTTCAAGGGAAACATCTTTTATTAACTAATTGCAATAAGCGTAACGACAATCTTTAAAACACCTTTCACATCAATGACAACCTTCTAACAATCTCATCCATACATCAATGATAATATGCTTAGACAACAAAACCTTTCTTGACATGACTTTGACATCAAAGGCAACTTCATCTTTGTATCTTTGACATCGACAACCACATTTCCAACATAATATAGTAATTTAAATATCTCCTTACATTAATATTTTTTATGACCATTATCAATATCTCCCATACCAAGCATTTCTCTAATTTTTATTGTTAGTAAACACAAAAAAGTTGTCAATATGCTCTATCTTACCACAATTCCTTGCAGTACTACACCTCCTATATAGCATTTTATTAACTATTAATATTACTAAATACTAAAGTTTTTAATATGGTCTTTCTTACAACAATTCCTCACATTACTATTATAATTTACTCATGTTAATATTTTTTTAAAAAAAACTTTCAAAATGCCTTGATACCAAATAGGGCAGTTGTGCAATCCCCTTTATGTGTGTGTAATATATATATATATATAAGCTCAAAGAAATTGATTGATAAACATTATTTCTTATTATATGTTATTGGTCATTTATGAACCTTGCTAGAATATTTTTACTATTAGGATCCTTGTTTCCAAAACTAAGTTCCCCAATTAGGAATCCTCTTACAAATTGAATAATGTTTGTAGTTCATTTTCCTAAGGCATATCATCGCTCTTCCCAAGCCTTATTCCACGATTAGGAGGCTCGTCTCTAAATCCCATTCATGGAAAAACATAAATCCCATCACCCAATGTGTTGTCCTCAATTTTGTATTCGCAAAATTGGACAACCCTATGGAACATTTTAGTCGACATTTCGATTAAATGATATGGCTTTAAGTTCTAAACATATTTTGTAAATAAAAGTCTTTTATTTTCTCATAGCTTTAGTCTTTTTTTTTAATGTGTTTTTTTGTTTATTTATTTCTTTTTATTTTTGTTAAATTTAAAATAATATATTACATATAATATTATGTGTAAATAGAAATGTAATGATGTTTTAAATTTAATTTATCATTGCAAGATCAATTATAGATAATATTTTGCATAGTATATTATTTTGAAATCCCAGCAAAAGTAAATATATGGAGTGGATCATTAAAATCATATGTCGAGACTATTACATGTCTTTACATGTGTTGCCATGAAATAAAATATAATCTCAAAGTCCTTGACTTATGTTTAAAAAGAGTGGGGAGTCGGCTTTTACATCTTTTACAAAACTTGAATCAAATTTATAAGACCCGATAAGTCTTCACGGACTTTGAAAGTGTGCATTATAAGTTTTATTAAATATGTAAAAGACTATTCAAGGCCTGATAAGTCTTTATCGATTTTGGAGGCATACGATGCAAGCATATCAAAACTTGTAAAGTAACATATTAAGCCTGACTTTTTAAGTTTTTCCCCTTTTTCGGCTCATACATCCGACGAGCTGGAGTCTTTCATGTCGTGTCTCTTCATGCACGAAATTAAGGATTATTGTTTTCCATTTGTCCAGACACGTCTATTCTGAGGAGTTCAATGCAAAGACGGATTGTTTTTCTCTTCTCTTGCGCGTTGTGAGCCACGTTTTTAGTGTTTCTATGGCACGTGTTTGATGCTTTAAACACCTAGAAGCATCCATGGGTTGAGTTTGGCATTTTCTACTACATTTTTGGGGCATTTCCTTGCATTTTTTAATGTCTTCCAGGGATTATTCATGATAGATTTCTTTGTTGTCTGGGTTTCTTCTTCTTAAAAGTTTCTTTCCTCATTGCATAAGAGTTTATTTTGAAGTCACCTCTTAAGCCTTCTTTGTGAATCCATTTGGATATGATGTTTATGATTACTCTTCAAAGCTCTTTGTCCTTCATGAGATTATTGATTGTTTGTTGCAAGAGTGTTCACTTGTGATTTGCAAAAGCCAGTTGTATATCATTTTATCCAAGGACGAAGTTCAAGTCTTATCAACTACATCACAAGCTTCATCACACGAAGGAGGAATGCAGAGTTTTTGTAAATAACGTGTGCCTATGTGGGTAGGAATTAGCCATGTTGATATTCAATGTCCTAAGAAGCTTGAAAGATAATAAGAAAGACATATTTTGGTCTCTTTTTTTGTGTTTCCAGATTGAGCCAAATAGAGGGTGTAATTTTTGCATCGCTAGAAAAGGAGGCACTCTTAGAACACTATCAAACAATGGAAAAAATAATTGTGTATATAGAAAGTAGTTGTAATGATTATTACAGTGATTGAACAACGAAAGATTCATTGATGGTATGCTTTTGTTCAAAAGGAAATAGAGTGGTTTTCCATATAAAATGAGAGCATGATTTTTAAGATTCAAATACAAAGCAAAGGTTTGAAGACAAGGGAGCCATATGAAGAATGGTAGAGATTCAGGAGAACTCACGAGCTTGTAAAGTTTGGTCTTCAAACACAGTTTCAAAACAATTTGTCATGAAAAAAGTTAGCAAGGATGATAATGGAAATGCATATGATAAGCTTCTTATAGTAATCAGTAGTACAAACTAAAGAGGATAGTATCATATAAAGAAAAGTAATCTTGCATAATGACATCATGACAATCATGAAATAAAGACTTGACGTTTTAGTATGTTTCAAATGTTTCATATGAATAGTTTTCAAGAGATCAAAACAATTTTGAAACAAATGGAACAAGGGATAGATGAAGGTGAGGTAACTTTTATTAAGGACACTCTTCTTGGGTAAATCAGAAATGGTGAAGTAGTTGTGAAATAATCATCACTCCTTAGATGGATGTGGGGTAGATTTAAAATAGTTATCACAGGGATAATCTGAATTCTTGTCATTATTATATGCCGCGGATTTTTTCATGTAAATTGTTGCTTCATATGAAGATGATGGCTTAAAAATGATGAAAGGGACTTGACATCAATGGCATGATAATTTATGAGAACCCAAAGCTCATAGTTTCTTGGTTATGGTTGTAGGTATAATGTTCTTCCCATGAAATAAGAATCAAGTCTTGCACAACATGGTCCTTTCCCTTATTTACAAATTGAAGCAACTAAGATTTTCCCCACCATACTGTAATTTTTTTTACAAGTGATATGAAAGTTCTTCCCATGTCCTTCTCAAATTGGTGATGGTTCTTCCAAGTTTTGGAAGGCATATTTTACACTAGTAAAATAAAAATTTTCCTAAATTTGGATGCAGTCATGGGTGCATTAAAAATCACTTGGAAATGGGTTTAAGACTCGTTTACAAGTGCATGTTCTTCCTCTCAAAGTATGGCAGGTGTAACTGCAAGAAAGTTCTCGCAAAATGATGTTCCAGTGGAAAGTTCTTCCCCTTTATATGCAAACTATAACAAAGTAGTTCTTCCCTTCATAAAAAGTTTCAAACACTAATTTTTTTTGCGTATGCAGTTGGGATTAAAACCTCGTTCTCTGGATAAAATACACAAGAAAAGCAAGCCTTTCGTTTCATCATATGCAAACTAGCCAAAAAATTTCACTTTTTGACTTTTCCTCAGTATGCATATGCTTTTGAAAAGCTCACCTTCATGCTTTTTCATGATTTTTTTTTATGAGATGCAAATGATTCTAAAAACCCCACCTTCCATAAACTCAAAGCTTGTTATTCATTCATATGCAATATGTTAGAGTAATAAAGTGAGTCCACTTATTAATTAAATCATCTTGATTTAATTATTAAGTCACTTATTATCTCTATTTACTTAAGCTAAACTTTAGGCATATAATAATTAATTCTTTTATTAATTATTATTATGCAACCTAGATTTTTCCCCTTTAAGGGTTTTGATCACCTTTATTAGGTTTGATCTCTTTGTATTTTGGATTCCCTCTCAGCATGAATATTTTGTCTTTTAGAACTTTTTTGTCTCCAAACTTTGCTTTTGTAACAAGTTATTTTGCATGCAAATGATCTTGGCTTATGAATTCTTTGAATTCTAACATGGTATCAGAGCCTTGATGTTGCTGCACGTTCTTGAGTTTTTAAAGTTTTTGGAGCTCCAAGGGTTTCAATTTTTTTCTCTCAGATTTTAGTGGATTTTGGGAGGATTTATTTTTTGGAGCACTTTGGGCAAAAACTGACATCTAGGTTACTTCTGGAATGCCCCAAAACTCTCATTTTCATATAAGGCACGTCCTATTTGGACAAAGTTGAAATTTGGGCCATATTTTTGCATGCACAACCCTTGGCACGTTTTATGAGGTAAAAGTTAGTTAGGGATAAGGATTGAATAAATTAAAGTGGTTGAGGGTTTCCCCTATCTTCTCCACTTTTCTCTCCTTTTTTCCTATATAAAGGAGGAAGCTCGTTGTAAATAATCATCTTTTGTTGTGTGCAAGTAAACTATAGGCAAAACTCTTGAGTTCTGAAGACTTTGTGTTTCATTGTAGAAGAGTTGAAAATTTGAATAAAGGAATAGAGATTAACAGACTTTGATTTTTTGCCTTGACCATTAATGGATGTATTCTTATATTGCGTTCATTGATCCTTGTTCAGATTAAATAGTTATCTTGTTTATTTCATTGGAGCATCTTTAATCCAAATTTTCTGAAGACTTTGTGCTTCAGGAGATCGGGGTTATTGTAGAGAGTAGTGGCTGTAACATTCTAAAGATGAAGACTTTGGACTTCAGTGTTAGAATTTTAGATTAATTAGAGGATGTTCAAGGAAAGACTTTGAGCTTTCTTGAACATCTGAAACTAGAGTACTTATTTGAAGTGAGGACAAGAGACTTTGAGCTCTTGTATCATTTCATCTTTAGATAAAATTCACTGTTGTTTCAAATGATTGTTCTTAAGTCAATCTTTGAGCCACCGGTATTACTGTAGCAAGGAGAACTGTGTGTGTTATAGCTCAGTTTTACTTGAAGCCACCTGCGGTAAGAAGGGAGCCTCCCCTATTGCTGAGAGGAAAGAGTAATCTCACATATTGATGTCTAAATGATACATTTTTCCAAGTTGTAGTCTTAGTGACTTGCAAAATATTTAGCCAACACAATGAACCCTTTTCCCAAATGCAAAATTTGTTCATGCACCCCTAATGAACCATTTTTCCAAATACAAACTTTGTTCATGAGCCTCCTATTGGAAACACAATTGATCCATGTTTCCAAACATAAAACATGTCCTCAACTATGACATTGTTTGAAATTAGCAAACACATTAGTTCTCTCCCTATCCTGGATATGTGTAGCTCAACCCTATTCAAGAACAATATTCACAAACCATAACCTTTTTCCCAAACTTTGAGCTCCTTAGTTTGTGAAATTAACTCCCTAAACCCAACATCTTACATAATATAGGAGCATCCAAGATCAAAGAACAAACTTGTGTTAACAAAAAATATTTTTTTTGGCACATCTTGCAAGCATTATGCATGTGTTTTTTTCTATTTGTAATGGTTACAGTTGTGTTCATCTACTTGTACTTCAAAACCATTGAATTTGGGCCAAGATAGTAGAAAAAGTGATGTATGGTGTTGGTTGTGTATCTTATCATCATAGTGGTTTAAAGTTATCATGTTGTGAGTTTTGTGGATGTGTTTGTTTGTATAGATAAGTATTTGATGCTTTATTGTATGTCACATCATTCTTTAATTGTATAATGTTGGGTAAAAGTACAAACCTGTGTCACACTTTTATAAAGGAAAAGGTCAACAACATGCAACCTGTTAAAGTTTAACGACATAAAAGTGGCATTTGTGTTTAAAATTTGAAAATGATGTAAACTAATAAAATGTGTAAAATTAGATGAAGTTTATGCTTATAATTTTTTTATTAAACAAATTGAATAAGAATTGACATAGTTTTTTTAATTTTTGAAGTCTATTTTTTAATTGCTGAAAATCTAGGGTCTAATTCCCACCAAAAAAAATATGCAAATGATCTTGTTTTCCTCTGATTTCATAATATGTTTTAAATGACATGTATAGCTAATGCAGAAAAAAAAAAGATTGGTTTTTGGTATATATTTTATCTATTATAACTATTCAAAATCAGAGTTACCCGAAATTA
>MU225589.1:734265-757163 GCA_018584345.1 Thuja plicata | reverse complement strand
TATATATATATATATATTCTTGAAGAGAACTCTCTCTAGTGTTAAATATAAGTTTTAAATTTTTTCGACATGATTTGCTATTTTTTTTCTTTTTTTAACGAGTGTGTGCTTAAATGTTAAAATACCTACTTGTAATTTTTTTTAACTTAGAATATATTATATGTAATCAAAACACTATAAAAATTGTATGACCATAATCTTGACTCCGAGCTCTACAAAAGAATATTTTTAAATTTTAAAAAAAGTTGAGTTTTGATGGAGAATTCAGCTCCAAAACTGACAACTTTTACAATTCTTCATTTTTTGCTTATTTGGTTGCCACATAGGTGTTCGGTCGGAACAGTTTCGGTCACAACTGTTTCGACCGAAACTAAGGCTAACCAAACATGGTCGCGTGGATAACCGCGACTCTCAAATCTCATATATTAAAGAGTTTTCTTTTTAATTAAAAAAAAAAGTGATTTATTGCGACTTCATAAATGTTTTTTCAATAAAATCATTTTTTAAAGAGTTTTAAAAGCATATTTTTGGCGTTGAAGGACAACTACGAATTAAGATTATCAGGGAGGTTTTTTTTTTGCAAGTTTATTTCTTATTTTAGTTTTTTGGATTTTTTGTGTTTTTAATTAAAGTATTGTTCAATATTGAATTATGAACTTATCAATATTATTTTTAATTTTTTTATCAAGGGTATATGGTTTTGTGTATGCAGGTGAATTGAAGCTCTCAATTTGAACAATTTGTGAAATGGGGAATAAAAGGAATAGAACAAGAAAATATCATCGAATAAGGGATGACAAAATGAAAGGTCATACAAAATGTAATCAAGATGAACCTGTTGAAGTTCAGGAAGAATCTATTGACATTCAAGAAGATGCAATTCAAGTAGGGGAACAAATGGGTAGTTATGAAGGTGAAAATATATCTTTTGGTATGGGCAATTTGATGGAAATGAATGAGGATTCACTTTTCAATCAAATTTCATCTGAAAAAATGGTATCTGAAAGCACAATAAAAATGCATTGCATTGCAAAAAAATTGGGATGAATATTTTATAAATAAAAGTATGGTTGGAAAAGCACAATTATTTGTTAGGTTATTCAGGAAAAAAGAAATGACTCCTATTTTGGAGTTGTTAGGTGTTGTTAACAAGAAAAGCTCAAGAGACTGTGTAAATTGAACAATAGTTGAAGATTTACAAGATGCATTGAACGACATTAACAACTCAAGTTGAGGAGCCGATTTAAGTGTTGCACGTAGAGCATTGATGACTACTTTATCTAGTAGGAGGTTGACAAAGAGAAAACAAGTACATGCAATTTCTAATTTCCTGAATGTATCTAGAACTATTCAAAGATATATCAAGAAGAGAAATATGTTAGATGAAAATATTCAAAAAAAATCGGGTTAATATTTGTAGACTTCCTCAAAAAGACAAAATTTATGAAGATGTAAAAAGACAGGTCATTGAATATTGGACCGCTCACTCCCGTGTTTTTTCTAATAGAAGGGATACTATACAGATGAAAGATGAAGAGACCGGTATGAAAACTACACATCCAAAACATTTTATAGATACAATACAAAGTGAATGATTTGAAGCATTCAAACAAGAATTTTCAGATGTGAAAATATGTCAAAGAATGTTTGAGAGGTTTCACCATTACTTTGTATGCATGAATAAGGTATGTGAAACTTTTTGTTACTAAAATCATGTTGAGTTTCATCTATATTTGCAATCATATAAAAAAATTATGGCAATACTTAATTCAAATATGGTCATCCCTGGAAGTACGACATAATTTGTGAAGCCTATTTTATGTGATAAATCAGAAGATTTAGATGAGTTTATGCAATGATTGTGGAGAATTACATAAATTTTTATTGCAAATTGAGAATATTAATGTTTCAATGCCAGTTTTGCGAAAGAGATTTTAATATGAGACATATCGAACTAAGACCGGAGATGAATCCAAAAAAAAATATTGAAGGAGAGTGAATTGTCCTAGCTTGAGTTTATGAACAGGTCCGTACTATAATTTATCCACATATCCAGCATTGTCATGGTGCACGATGGCAAGCTAAACAGTTTCATGATTCCAAAGATTGTTTTCCACCTAGTTGTATTCTTTTAATTATAGATTTCTCTGAGAACTATACATTCTCCCCTCAATCAGATCTTCAAGCTCAATATTATCATTCTGAGCAAGTTGCAATATTTGTGCAAGTTACCTAAAGACACGCACAATTTGATTTGGATGATGTAGCAAGTACCAATCCAAAGCATTATCATCAAGGAGGTTCATTTCTATATCAATGATGATAAGGTTCATGATAGGAGCTATGTGGCGCATTGTTTTGCAATGTATTTTAAAGATATTGTGAATCGCGGGATAAAAGCTTCACAACACTAGATTTGGTCTGATGGTTGTGCAGGCAAGTGTATGTACTTTAGTTCATTTTCATTCTCATTTATTAGTTGTTAAATTATTAAATGATTACACGTGTATGTATGCATATAACAACTTAATCTTGCAGGACAATTTAAATCTGCAAAAGCCTTTAATTGGTTAGCTATGCAACATGCTAGACGCAATGTTAAGTTTCTGTGGAACTTCTTTGAAAGTGGACATGGAAAAGGAGAGTACGATGGAGCAGGAGCATGTGTGAAGTGTGTGTTATCACTCAAATATGCACCCTGTTGAGTAAACTCAACAATCTAGTGATACATGGGAACACTTCTGGGTTGTGGGTAACCTGAAAAAGAAGTGAACCTCCGCAGAAGGCTGGCTTCCTGGGTACTTCACCTAAACTAAATCTTTTCAAAGGGAAAGGGTTAGAAGGAAACATAAAATGAAACCTACTTCTAAAGGTGATGCACCGAATTGTTTCTTTGAGACTTAACATAAACCAACACACAATATAACCAGTGACAAAGAGCTTCCTTACACAACTCAATAACACAGTCCTTACATCAGTAATTTGAAAGAAGGCTAAAATGACAGTTCCTAAAAGGAGAAAAGCTTCCTCCGAGTTCATAACCGATTCAACACAAATTTTCAACTTGCAAACACCATATACTTCTGTGAAAGGTATCAACATGCGATTACACAAACATAGAAAAATGAGAGAAGGTACAAGCTATATTTCACTATCAAAAGGTGTTACAAATCTTCTTATCTCTCAAAATGAGTTACAAAAACCCCTTGCTTCTACCAAGAACTCAAAAAAGTTACAAAACAATAAGCTAGAAGGAAAAAGACCTCCTTGCAAATGAGCCTTCAACTCATACTTATGCATTTTCCAACCAACTGCCTCATAAATGAGGGCAATAAAATCTGGGTCAGATTCAGTCCATAAGGCCATTTTTGAGCCCCTCAAAAGACTTAAAAAATGCATATAAGTGTCCCCAAAGTCATGCATCATCAATACCATTAAATGCTTTTAATAAATGCAGCCTCATCCTAAAATAGCTCATAAGGAGCCCCCTGAACTGCAATAACTTCTTGTAGACTTTCACAATGGCATCTTTGACCTTAAGATTTTGCCATAACTTGCAACAAAAATCTCATCTTTGACTTCTAAAAGTAAAAATAAAATATCTATTTCACACCTTTTAATTTATTAAATAATTTATAATCATATTATTTTAATAAACACTAATTATATTAGCAATATTTATTAAGCAATCATCAAATCACTTAATAATATTGTTAATTTAATTAATATTTATTAAAATAATAAATAATAATTTATTTAATAATTTAAAAGGTGTGAAAATAAAAACTTTTATCTTTTACTCTTAAAATCCAACTTTCCACAAAATTAAACTTTTCATAAATTATATTATTAAATAATATTAATAATAAATGGTTTTAACTCTACCATTTTATTAATTTTATTTAATAATATAACCTTTATATAATAATGAAGGCACAAAAGTCTTTTACTTTTGATGGAAAGAGGAAAAATATCGAACCCTAAAAGGATTCACACATACTTCATTTCATTCAGATTTTATTTCATTATTTCCTCTGCCTGGGCGCCGCCATGAAATGCTAGGGTCGACTATCTAGTATTTGAAGCTTCCTTCACCTTTGTGGTTTTAGTTTTACTCATGCATTGAGCTGCATAATAGGTATGTACTTGAGTTAAAAATTCTTTCGAACTTGATCTCTATATATATGCTTCCTGTAGCATAATTATCTCCATGTATGCAGGTAGCGGCTTTTTTCCTGCATATTGTGTATGATAAATAGTAATGGTTGGGCGTCATTTCTTTTGTAGCTGTCCTTTGCATATTTTTATGCCTCTGCTACGAAATCACTAGTTGGGAAGGCGGCTATTAGAGCATCTATGTTTTAGAATGATTGCTCACTTGTTATCATTGCTCTCTTGATAACACTGTCACTTTATAGTTTTATGAATGTTCTCGTTGATTCATGGAGTCACTTCCCTTTCTTTGCTTATCTCTGGGTTGAAAGTCACTGCCCTTTAATCTTTTGTTGTTAAATGTTGTCCCTCATCGATCTTTTCATGCACTAACAGTCTTTATATTGTATTTGGCGTTGGGATTATTGGAATTGTTGTTCCTATTCGATCTTTCATTGACATTGCCTTGTTTTATCACAACCTATTGACATACCTATGATCTGATCCTTCAAAATGATATATCTAGTAATGAACCCTACTTATGAATGTGCAGTCCTGAAACTTGTGATTGTTTTGTATTGATCTTCCTTTGTATTCATTGGCTTTGACAAGGCTTGTATTACTCTTCATTGATTGCAAATTGGTCACTGTGAGAGTGTTGATGTTTTTGTAATGCTTATACCCCTGTGATAGTGAACAACATTCGAGTGTCACAGTTATCAGCATTTTATCAAGACTCTACCATGATGCTCATTACCACTATATCATGTGCTAAGATACTCAAGCTGTGATAGTATCCTCGACCATTTCTTTTACATAGAATCTATGTTTTAATTAGTGTTATAATATGATCTATTTGGCCCTTCTGTAGCTTGCATTCATCATTTCTCACTATATTCTCTGCACACTGTTATCCTGCAGCATGATTTGTTCATTTGATGGCATGCTAGGCTTCCTTGTTGATTGTAGTGCCTTGATCTTTGTGACTCTTATTGAAGTTGTTGTTATTGTTACAACATTGTAGAGACCTTTGTGTATCATTGAAACATGATTAATGTTGTTTTCACCTCTGATAGAGTTGATATCTTTGACTATCTTGTTGCTTCTCTTCACCGGTAGTAACAAGATCTCACACAGGGAATAACAGGGCAGTTTCCATAAAATGAATTATTTGACCACTCAAACATCAAAATTAAATTTTCTGGAAAGAATAAAGTTTATTTGTAACATCAAAATCTTACTCCTCACCAATTTATAAAGCTTTACTAGTCCGTATATAGTCGTACTTCTATTTTCTTTGGCTGCCAGTACTGGAAAACGTTTCTAAACAGGGTGATGCTACTAAAACAGACATAACTCATTCATTTCTCCATGAAAATGACTCAAAATTGATTTAAATAAAAGTAAACTCAGAGACCTTTCATTTGAGTATAGTCTCATGCATTCATTTGTCCATACAGGTCTCTACCATGCGTGCAAAGTGACTGCAACAATAAAAATTAAATAGAAAATAGTGAAATTGCAAAGAAAAACAAAAAAACACTGTTGGATTCTTATTAGTTTCTCTTCAAATTCACCGTCCAAATTTGTGGTTGCTTCCACTAACAATATTTGATGCTCTATCTCTTTAATTTCATTTCAGCCTCTGATTGTTCCACAAGTATATTGGCTATCCTGTAGCACGATTGTCACTCAACGGCTTGTTGGGCTCTACCCTCGTGGGAGCCCATTTTTTTCCACATGCTGAAATATTTTAATGAAGAATTCAGCAATAAGCTCTTTACCTTTGTTTTCACATTGAACAAACTTTTTAGATAAAAACAATGATTCAGTTCTGATGAATATTGATGATGTCTTTCTACTTTCCTTCGATACACATGATGATTCCAGACTATCATAATACAATATAGGAGTAAATTATGCATGTGTTGATGATGTATACATAAAGATTTGATATCCTGAGCCTTGACATATTTTTTTATCTCCTTGCAGGTACTTGGATGGCGAAGCAGCCAGAAATAAAGACAGAGCTGCTCAACTGCGGGGTTCGTCGTCATGAGGTAATGATGGATCCCTTGTCTTTGTTTATGCTTTCATTTTTATATGTATTATTTTCTTGTATAGTTCATTCTAGTAGTTACTCCCACAGCTTGTGTGGTATATTGCACATTTACATTCATGAATAAAAAGATCACCCTTTAAATTTGCAATGTTGTATGATTCTTTTCCTGTTGTAAAACTATTGCATCTTTCAATGACCCTTTATGGCATTCCTCTTTTGGAAAAAACATCATTAACAACCAAGATGCACCCTTAAAACTATCTAAAAACATACCCATCTCAACCTTATTAAGCTAGGAAGTAAACAAAGGGTAACATTTCTGGCAATATCTGCTTGATGCTTGCCTGCTAAGCATATCATACCAGCTTCCTTGACTATCCATTGGGAACAGAGGCACCTATATGGTCAAACCTCTTAAAAACACATCCCTTTTTTCATTATTGCAACTCGCCTCAAGACTACAACCTCTCCTAATTCATCCAGTATATGTGTATGATTTGTGATAGTAAATTAACAAACTCACTTCCATGAATTATATATGTTTACTGGATGAGTTAGAATAGGTTGGAAACAAAATTACACCTTCCTTGCAATTTGTCGTAGTTAATTAGAGTTCTATGAGGGAGGTATGTATGATGTGCATCAGTGAATAAATGTATTCACTGTTTCATATGATGGTGCCTATCTCATGCAATTGTAGTTCATTACAACAGCTCACCCCTTCTCAGAAACAACTATCTAAATGTGCAACCATCACTTAGGGAAAATGAAAAATGTGACTAATCTACATGCAACAACACTTATTGAACTGGAAAATTACCATATCCTAAACTAACCAGCAATGAGATCAACTTAAACAAATCCATTTACTAGTTCTACAAAATAGCTCCCCTTTCTCCTTAATTTGCAATGATTGACATATTCAAGGGCAGCTAGAGGAAGAAAATCTTCCTCCGAGTTCAGAACTGATTCAACACAAATTTTCAACTTGCAAAGACCATATACTTCTGTGAAAGGTATCAACATGCGATTACACAAACATAGAAAAATGAGAGAAGGTACAAGCTATATTTCACTATCAAATGGTGTTACAAATCTGCTTATCTCTCAAAATGAGTTACAAAAACCCCTTGCTTCTTCCAAGAACTTAAAAAAGTTACAAAACAGTAAGCTGGAAGGAAAAAGAACTCCTTACAAATGAGCCTTCAACTCATACTTACGCATTTTCCAGCCAACTGCCTCATAAATGAGGGCAATAAAATCTAGGTTGGATTCAGTCCATAAGGCCATTTTTTAGCCCCTCAAAAGACTTAAAAATTGCATATAAGTGTCCCCAAAGTCATGCCTCATCAATACCATTATAAATGTTTTTAATAAATGCAGCCTCATCCTAAAATAGCTCATAAAGAGCCCCATGAACTGCAATAACTTCTGGTAGACTTTAACAGTGGCATCTTTGACCTTAAGATTTTGCCATAACTTGCAACAAAAATCTCATCTTTGACTTCTAAAAGTAAAAATAAAATATCTATTTCACACCTTTTAATTTATTAAATAATTTATAATCATATTATTTTAAAAAACACTAATTATATTAGCAATATTTATTAAGCAATCATCAAATCACTTAATAATATTGTTAATTTAATTAATATTTATTAAAATAATAAATAATAATTTTTTTAATGAATTAAAAGGTGTGAAAATAAAAAGTTTTATCGTTTACTCTTAAAATCCAACTTTCCACAAAATTAAACTTTTCATAAATTATATTATTAAATAATATTAATAAAACATGGTTTTAACTCTACCATTTTATTAATTTTATTTAATAATATAACATTTACATAATAATGAAGGCACAAAAGCCTTTTACTTTTGATGGAAAGAGGAAAAATATCGAACCCTAAAAGGATTCACGCATACTTCATTTCATTCAATTTTTTTTTCATTTTTTCCTCTGCCTGGGCGCCGCCATGAAATGCTAGGGTCGACTAGAGTATTTGAAGCTTCCTTCACCATTGTGGTTTCAGTTTTACTCATGGATTGAGCTGCATAATAGGTATGTACTTGCATTAAAAATTCTTTCGAGCTTGATCTCTATATATATGCTTCCTATAGCATGATTATCTCCATGTATGCAGGCCGCGGCTTTTTTCCTGCATATTGTGTATGATATATAGCAATGGTTGGGCGTCATTTCTCCTGTAGCTCTCCTTTGCATATTTACATGCCTCTGCTACGAAATCACTAGTTGGGAAAGCAGCTATTAGAGCATATATTTTTTAGAATGATTGCTCACTTGTTATCAATGCTCTCTTGATAACACTGTCACTTTATAGTTTTATGACTGTTCTCATTGATTCATGGAGTCACTTCCCTTTCTTTGCTTATCTCTGGCTTGAAACTCACTGCCCTTTAATCTTTTGTTGTTAAATGTTGTCCCTCACTGATCTTTTCATGCATTAACAGTCTTTATATTGTATTTGGCATTGGGATTATTGGAATTGTTGTTCCTATTCAATCTTTCATTGACATTACCTTGTTTTATCACAGCCTATTGACATAGCTAGGATCTGATCTTTCAAAATGATATATCTAGTACTGAACCCTACTTATGAATGTGCAGTACTGAAACTTGTGACAGTTCTGTATTGATCCTCCTTTGTATTCATTGGCTTTGACAAGGCTTGTATTACTCTTCATTGATTGCACATTGGTCACTATGAGAGTGTAGATGTTTTCGTAATGCTTATACCCCTGTGATAGTGAACAACATTTGAGTGTCACAGTTATCAGCATTTTATCAAGACTCTACCATGATGCTCATTACCACTATATCATGTACTAAGATACTCAAGCTGTGACAGTATCCTCGACCATTGCTTTTACATGGAATCTATGTTTCAATTAGTGTTATAATATGATCTTTGTGGCCCTTCTGTAACTTGCATTCATCACTGCTCACAATATTCTCTGCACACTGTTATCATGTGGCATGATTTGTTTGTTTGATGGCACGCTAGGCTTCCTTGTTGATTGTAGTGCCTTGATCTTTGTGACTATTATTGAAGTTGTTGTTGTTGTTACAAAATTGTATAGACATTTGTGTATCATTGAAACATGATTAATGTTGTTTTCACCTTTGATAGAGTTGATATCTTTGACTATCTTGTTGCTTCTCTTCACCGGTAGTAACAAGATCTCACACATGGAATAACAGGGCAATTTCAAGAAAATGAATTATTTGACCACTCAAAAATTAAAATTAAATTTTCTAGAAAGAATAAAGTTTATTTGTAACATCAATATCTTACTCCTCACCAATTTATAGAGCTTTACTAGTTTGTATATAGTCGTACTTCTATTTTCTTTGGCTCTAAGTTTTGGAAAACGTTTCTGAACAGGGTGATGTTACTAAAACGGACATAACTCATTCATTTCTCCATGAAAATGACTCAAACTTTATTTAAATAAATGTAGACTCAGAGAACTTTTATTTGAGTATAGTCGCATGCATTCATTTTTCTGTACAGGTCCATACCATGCATGCAAAGTGACTGCAACAATAAAAAATAAATAGAAAATAGTGAAATTGCAAAAAAAAAAAACACTGCTGGATTCTTCTTAGTTTCTCTTTAAATTCACCATCCAAATTTGTGGTTGCTTCCACTAACTATATTTGATGCTCTATCTCTTTAATTTAATTTCAGCCTCTGATTGTTCCGCAAGTATACTGGCTATCCTGTAGCACGATTGTCACTCAACAGCATGCTGGGCTCTACCCTCGTGGGAGCCCATTTTTTTCCACATGCTGCAATATTTAAATGAAGAATTCAGAAATAAGATCTTTACCATTGTCTGCACATTGAACAGACTTTTTAGATAAAAACAATGATTCAGTTCTGATGAATATTGATGATGTCTTTCTACTTTCCTTCGATACACATGATGATTCCAGACTATCATAATGCAATATAGGTGTAAATTATGCATGAGCTGATGATGTATACATAAAGATTTGGTATCCTGAGCCTTGACACATTTTTTTATCTCCTTGCAGGTACTTGGATGGCAAAGCAACTGGAAATGAAGACGGAGCTACTCAACTGCGGGATTCGACGTCATGAGGTAATGATGGATCCCTTGTCTTTGTTTATGCTTTCATTTTTATATGTATTATTTCCTTGTATAGTGCATTCTAGTAGTTACTCCCATGGCTTGTGTGGGATATTGCACATTTACATTCATGAATAAAAAGATCACCCTTTAAATTTGCAATGTTGTATGATTCTTTTCCTGTTGTAAAACTATTGCATCTTTCAGTGACCCTTTATGGCATTCCTCTTTTGGCAAAAACATCATTAACAACCGAAATGCACCCTTAAAACTATCTAAAAAACATACCCAGCTCCACTTTATTGAGCTGGGAAATAAAAAAGGGTAACATTTTTGGCGATATCTGTGTGATGCTTGCCTGCTAAGCTTATCAGACCAGCTGCCTTTACTATCCATTGGGAACAGAGGCACCTATATGGTTAAACCTCTGAAAAACACATCCTGTTTTTCATTATTGCAACTCACCTCCAGACTGCAACCTCTGCTAATTCATCCAGTATATGTGTATGATTTGTGATAGTGAATTAACAAACTCACTGCCATGAATGATATATGTTTACTTGATGGGTTAGAATAGGTTGGAAACAAAAGTACACCTTCCTTGCAAGCTGTCGTAGTTAATTAGAGTTCTATGAGGGAGGTATGTATGATGTGCATCAATGGATAAATGTATTCACTGTTTCATATGATGATGCCTATCTCATACAATTGTAGTTCATTACAACAGCTCACCCCTTCTCAGAAACAACTATCTAAATGTGCAACCATCACTTAGGGAAAATGAAAACTGTGACTAATCTACATGCAACAACACTTAATGAACTGGAAAATTACCCTATCCTAAACTAACCAGCAATGAGACCAACTTAAACAAATCCATTTACTGGTTCTACAAAATAGCTCCCCTTTCTCCTCAATTTGCAATGATTGACATATTCAAGGGCAGCTAGAGGAAGACATATTTTGGATATAACTTCAACAGAATATTGTAACTCCTCTAGAAAGTCACAAAATAGTTTACCAACCTCTTTATGATGTGCATGCACACTGCTGCTTGAGAGGGTGTCGATTGAGTGAACATGATAGCTTTTGACCTCATCTCTAGTTGGAACTTCATGTTTGGGTGTCAGCATGATGAGTGATTTTTTATTGTCCTCCACCCTTGATAGATGTCTAATTGGGCATCCTCTTGAAAGAGTAAACTTAGAGCTTATATTGTTGGCCTTTGGCTTTTGGACTGCTTCTTCAACACTTTCTTGGTGATCCAAATGAACTAGCTTAGATGGTTCTAGCTGAGAAGTGGCTGCCTCTTGATTTTCTAATTTAGGGGATGATGGCTTGGCATCAAGCTATGAGCAGAACACCTCCAACTCATCCCAAAAAGTGTCCTCCTATAAGTCTTCTTTGCTTTTTTGAATAACAACATTTTTAGCAGCATGATAGTTCTTTTGAATGTCTTGGGAAACATCAACTTTTAGATATACTTCCTGAAGCAAGGAGAAATAATTAGCATCCATCTCAACGTGATGAGAAATCTCATGGACTTCTAGCTCCTTAAAAACTATAGCTTGGCTATTATCATGCCCCTCTTCATGGTTGAAGGCCTGGTTATCACACTGATTATTGTGATACAACAACTCATAATCATTCTCAGTATCTTTTTTCTGCTCCAAATTTGTTGTTAGCATGAACATAGTTGTTTCCTGCTCATCCTTATCAACATAAAAAGGGAGTTCATCAAACAAGAGCACGAAACGTTCATTTTCATCACCTCCTTGCTGATGGTTACCTTTCTATCCCAATTAACTTTCAGCCATAGGTAATGACATGGCTTCCACAAATAATGGAATCCTATTGAATAAATCAACCAAGACTTCAGGTTGAGCATCACTATCTTGCTCTATGCCTTGCTGCCCCAACTAGTTACAGTCACCACTCAGCACCAACAATTCTGAATTTCCCCTTTCTTCATCACATGAAAGTTCATCAGCTATAAGTCGTTCTTCCTCTATCTCCTCAAATCCCTTGCATTTCTCACTATACCAATCTTCTTGGTAAACAATAGGTCCTCCAGGATAAAGGCAAATATTGGTAGGACAATAAGGGCAACCTGGTGGAGGGTTTTGGGAAACTTGAGGAGCTTTTTGGGATTCACAAATTTCTTGAGATTGCTTCTCACGAGGTATGGACTAAATTTATTTAGGTATAGTGTCTTGCAAAGGGTGATGACATTTGAAACTCAGAATTTTAGATTTAGCATGCTTATTTGGAGATGAAACAGCTTGAACTTGCTCAAAACTTGGAAATTTGGTCCTGGGAACCTCCACCTTCATAGTCTGATCTATTACCTCAAAAGATGGTGTTATGAAATTGGGAACACAAGGAGTTACATGAGCCTCTAGCACCTTGGCTTGAGAAAGTAACAATCTTACTTGCTCCTCTTTTGTGGCCAACTCCCTTGCAAGATCCTCCTCCTGTTGTCTTTTTTGTGCCTCTATATCCTCATGTTTTTTATAAGCCTGGTAAGCCCACTCATCCTGCTGCAAGTTATACTCTTGTTGCTTGTTAATACACCTCATCTTCTCTTGAAAGTTTGATAGCATGTCCTTCATGCTTATGTAATCACCATGGTGAGGATGATTCTGAGAGCCACCATGATGGCTAGGAATAAACTGTCTCTCATGGGGTTGTTGATATGCATTGGCAGGATACCATAAAGCTTGAGCAGGGGTGTGTGGGTGAAAAATATATGGAGCTTGCTTGGGATTTGTTGTAATGGGCTCCTTTCTAGTGAAACCATCAGTATAGTTGCTTTGATATGGATGATGGGAAAGTGCATGGACAATATTTTCATGGTATGGGGAATGATAAAATATGCTTTCACGAAATATTGACATGTTGAAACATTTAAAAAACTAAAAAATCAGAAAAAACTATATTTTCTTTGGAACATACCAGCACTTTAACTGCTGAAACCAGAAGATATTCCTCAAGAGTCGCCATGTGAGCTTCTTTCGTGCCTCCAAAGGCAGATACTACTGCTTTCCACACAAAACAATAGCAACATAAAGTCTAAAAAGAATTGAGAATTAGTTCTTAGTCCCACCGGGCGTGCCAAAAACTGTTATCACTGAAATCTGCACCCTGTTGAGTAAACTCAACAATCTAGTGATACATGGGAACACTTCTGGGTTGTGGGTAACTTGGAAAAGAAGTGAACCTCCAGAGAAGGCCATCTTCCTGGGTACTTCACCTAAACTAAATATTTTCAGAGGGAAAGTTTTAGAAGGAAACATAAAATGAAACCTACTTCTAAAGGTGATGCACCGAACTATTTCTTTGAGACTTAACAAAAACCAACACACAATATAACAAATGACAAAAAGCTTCCTTACACAACTCAATAACACAGTCCTTACCACTATATCATGTACTAAGATACTCAAGTTGTGATAGTATCCTCGACCATTGCTTTTACATGGAATCTCTGTTTCAATTTGTGTTATAATCTGATCTTTGTGGGCCTTTTGTATCTTGCATTCATCACTGCTCACCATATTCTCATCACACTGTTATCCTGTGCCATGATTTGTTCATTTGATGGCATGCTAGGCTTCCTTGCTGATTGTAGTGCCTTGATCTTTGTGACTATTATTGAAGTTGTTGTTGTTGTTACAACATTGTAGAGACCTTTGTGTATCATTGAAACATGATTAATGTTATTTTCACCTCTGATAGAATTGATATCTTTGAGTATCTTGTTGCTTCTCTTCACCGGTAGTAACAAGATCTCACACAAGGAATAACAGGGCAGTTTCCAGAAAATGAATTATTTGACCACTCAAACATCAAAATTAAATTTTATGGAAAGAATAAAGTTTATTTTTAACATCAATATCTTACTCCAAACCAATTTATAGACCTTTACTAGTCCGTATATAGCCGTAATTCTATTTTCTTTGGCTGGCAGTGCTGGAAAATATTTCTGAACAGGGTGATGTTACTAAAACGGACATAACTCATTCATTTCTCCATGAAAATGACTCAAACTTTATTTAAATAAAAGTAGACTCAGATACATTTCGTTTGAGTATAGTCTCATGCATTCATTTATCCATACAATTCTGTACCATGCTCGCAAAGTGACTACAACAATAAAAAAATAAAAAGAAAATAGTGAAATTGCAAAAACAAAAAAAAACACTGCTTGATTCTTATTAGTTTCTCTTCAAATTCACCATCCAAATTTGTGGTTGCTTCCACTAACAATATTTGATGCTCTATCTCTTTAATTTGATTTCAGCCTCTGATTGTTCCGCAAGTATATTGGCTATCCTGTAGCATGATTGTCACTCAACGGCTTGCTGGGCTCTACCCTCGTGGGAGCCCATTTTTTTCCACATGCTGAAATATTTAAATGAAGTTAAGCAATAAGCTCTTTACCTTTGTCTGCACATTGAACAAAATTTTTAGATAAAAACAATGATTCAGTTCTGATGAATATTGATGATGTCTTTCTACTTTCCTTCGATACACATGATGATTCCAGACTATCATAATACAATATAGGAGTAAATTATGCATGTGTTGATGATGTATAAATAAAGATTTGGTATTTTGAGCCTTGACACATTTTTTTATCTCCTTGCAGGTACTTGGATGGCGAAGCAACCGGAAATGAAGACGGAGCTGCTCAACTGCGGGGTTCGTCGTCATGAGGCAATGATGGATCCCTTGTCTTTGTTTATGCTTTCATTTATATATGTATTATTTTCTTGTATAGTGCATTATGGTAGTTACTCCCACGGCTTGTGTGGTATATTTCACATTTACATTCATGAATAAAAAGATCACCCTTTAAATTTGCAATGTTGTATGATTCTTTTCTTGTTGTAAAACTATTGCATCTTTTAGTGACCCTTTATGGCATTCCTCTTTTGGAAAAAACATCATTAACAACTAAGATGCACCCTTAAAACTATCTAAAAACATACCCAGCTCCACCTTATTGAGCTAGGAAGTAAAAAAAGGGTAACATTTCTAGCAATATCTGCGTGATGCTTGCCTGCTAAGCATATCATACCAGCTTCCTTGACTATCCATTTGATGCTCTATCTCTTTAATTTAATTTCAACCTCTGATTGTTCCGCAAGTATATTGGCTATCCTGTAGCACGATTGTCACTCAACAGCATGGTGGGCTCTACCCTCGTGGGAGCCCATTTTTTTCCACATGATGAAATATTTAAATGAAGAATTCAGAAATAAGCTCTTTACCTTTGTCTGCACATTGAACAAACTTTTAGATAAAAACAATGATTTAGTTCTGATGAATATTCATGATGTCTTTCTACTTTCCTTCGATACACATGATGATTCCAGACTATCATAATGCAATATAGGTGTAAATTATGCATGTGCTGATGATGTATACATAAAGATTTGGTATCCTGAGCCTTGACACATTTTTTTATCTCCTTGCAGGTACTTGGATGGAAAAGCAACCAGAAATGAAGACGAAGCTACTCAATTGCGGGGTTCATCGTCATGAGGCAATGATGGATCCCTTGTCTTTGTTTATTCTTTCATTTTTATATGTATTATTTCCTTGTATAGTACATTCTAGTAGTTACTCCCACAGCTTGTGTGGGATATTGCACATTTACATTCATGAATAAAAAGATCACCCTTTAAATTTGCAATGTTGTATGATTCTTTTCCTGTTGTAAAACTATTGCATCTTTCAGTGACCCTTTATGGAATTCCTCTTTTGGCAAAAACATCATTAACAACCAAGATGCACCCTTAAAACTATCTAAAAAAACATACGTAGCTCCACTTTATTGAGATGGGAAATAAAAAAGGGTAACATTTCTGGAGATATCTGTGTGATGCTTGCCTGCTAATCATGTCAAACCAGCTGCCTTGACTATCTATTGGGCACAGAGGCACCTATATGGTCAAACCTCTAAAAAGCACATCCCATTTTTCATTATTGCAACTCACCTCTAGACTGCAACCTCTCCTAATTCATCCAGTATATGTGTATGATTTGTGATAGTGAATTAACAAACTCACTACCATGAATTATATATGTTTACTGGATAGGTTAGAATAGGTTGGAAACAAAAGTACACCTTCCTTGCAAGCTATCATAGTTAATTAGAGTTCCGTGAGGGAGGTATGTATGATGTGCATGAGTGGATAAATGTATTCACTTTTTCATATGATTATGCCTATCTCATGCAATTGTAGTTCATTACAACAGCTCACCCCTTCTCAGAAAAAACTATCTAAATGTGCAACCATCACTTAGGGAAAATGAAAATTGTGACTAATCTACATGCAACAACACTTATTGAATTGGAAAATTACCCTATCCTAAACTAACCAACAATGAGACCAACTTAAACAAATCCATTTACTGGTTCTACAAAATAGCTCCCCTTTCTCCTCAATTTGCAATGATTGATATATTCAAGGGCAGCTAGAGGAAGACATATATTGGATATAACTTCAACAGAATATTGTAACTCCTCTAGAAAGTCACAAACTAGTTTACCAACCTCTCTATGATGTGCATGCATACTGCTGCTCAAGAGGGTGTCGATTGAGTGAACATGCTCTCTTTTGACCTCATCTCCAGCTGGAACTTCATGTTTGGGTGTTAGCATGATGAGTGATTTTTTGTTTTCCTCCACCCTTGATAGATGTCTAATAGGGAATCCTCTTGAAAGAGTAAACTTAGAGCTTATATTGTTGGCCTCTGGCTTTTGGACTACTTATTCAACACTTTCTTGGTGATCCAAATGAACTAGCTTAGATGGTTCTAGCTGAGAAGTGGCTGCCTCTTGATTTTCTAATTTAGGGGATGATGGCCTGTCATCAAGCTGTGAGCAGAACACCTCCAACTCATCCCAAAAAGTGTCCTCCTCTAAGTCTTCTTTTCTTTTTTGAATAACAACATTTTCAACAGCATGATAATTCTTCTGAATGTCTTGGGAAATATTAAATTTTAGATATAATTACTGAAGCAAAGAGAAAGAATTAGCATCCATCTCAACATGATGAGCAATCTCATGGACTTCTAGCTCCTTAAAAACTATAGCTTGGCTATTATCATGCCCCTCTTCATGGTTGAAGGCCTGGTTATCACACTGATTATTGTGAGACAACAACTCATAATCATTCTCAGTATCTATTTGCGGCTCCAAATTTGTTGTTAGCGTCAACATAGTTGTGTCCTCCTCATCCTTATCAACATAAAAAGGGAGTTCATCAAACAAGAGCACGAAACGTTCATTTTCATCACCTCCTTGCTGATGGCTACCTTTCTATCCCAATTGACTTTCAGCCATAGGTAATGACATGTCTTCCACAAATAATGGAAGCCTATTGAATAAATCAACCAAGAGTTCAGGTTGAGCATCACTTTCTTGCTCTATGCCCTGCTGCCCCAACTGGTTACAGTCACCACTCAGCACCAACAATTATGAATTTCCCCTTTCTTCATCACATGAAAGTTGATTAGCTACAAGTCGTTCTTCCTCTATCTCCTCAAATCCCTTGCGTTTCTCACTATACCAATCTTCTTGGTAAACAATAGGTCCTCCAGGATAAAGGCAAATAGTGGTAGGACAAGAAGCCCTACCTAGTGGAGGGTTTTGGGAAACTTGAAGAGCTTTTTGGGATTCACAAATTTCCTGAGATAGCTTCTCACGAGGTATGGACTAAATTTCTTTAGGTATAGTGTCTTGCAAAGGGTGAGGACATTTGAAACTCATAATTTTAGATTCAGCAGGCTTATTTGGGGATGAAACAGGTTGAACTTGCTCAAAACTTGGAAATTTGGTCTTGGGAACCTCCACCTTCATAGTCTGATCTATTACCTCAAAATATTGTGATATGAAATTGGGAACACAAGGAGTTACCTCAGCCTCTAGCACCTGGGCTCGAGAAAGTAACAATCTTACTTGCTCCTCTTTTGTGGCCAACTCCCTTGCAAGATCCTCCTCATGTTGTCTTTTTTGTGCCTCTATATCCTCATGTTTTTTATAAGCCTGGTAAGCCCACTCATCCTACTGCAAGTTATACTCTTGTTGCTTGTCAGTACACCTCATCTGCTCTTGAAATTTTGATAGCATGTCCTTCATGCTTATGTAATCAGCATGGTGAGGATGATTCTGAGAGCCACCATGATGGCTAGGAATAAAATCTATCATGGGGTTGTTGATATGCATTGGCAGGCTGCCATAAAGCTTGAGCAGGCGTGGGTGGGTGAAAAATATATGGAGCTCGCTTGGGATTTGTTGTAATGGGCTCCTTTCTAGTGAAACCATTAGTATAGTTTCTTTGATATGGCTGATGGGGAAGTGCATGGGAAATATTTTCATGGTATGGGCAATGATAAAACATGCTTTCACGAAATTTTGACATGTTGAAACATTTAAAAAACTAGAAAATCAGAAAAAACCAAATTTTCTTTGGAACATACCAGCACTTTAACTGCTGAAACCAGAAGATATTCCTCAAGAGTCGCCATGTGTGATTTGTCCATGCCTCCAAAGGAAGATACTACTGCTGTCCACACCAAACAGCAGCAACATAAAGTCTAAAAAGAACTGAGAATCAGTTCTTAGTCCCACTGGGCGTGCCAAAAATTGTTATCACTGAAATCTGCACCCTGTTGAGTAAACTCAACAATCTAGTGATACATGGGAATAATTTTGGGTTGTGGGTAACCTGGAAAAGAAGTGAACCTCCGGAGAAGGTCGGCTTCCTAGGTACTTCACCTAAACTAAATCTTTTCAGAGGGAAAGGGTTAGAAGGAAACATAAAATGAAACCTACTTCTAAAGGTGATGCACCGAACTGTTTCTTTGAGACTTAACAGAAACCAACACACAATATAACCAATGACAAAGAGTTTCCTTACACAACTCAATAACACAGTCCTTACATCAGTAATTTGAAAGAAGGCTAAAATGACAGTTCCTAAAAGGAGAAAAACTTCCTCACAGTTCGAAACTGATTCAACACAAATTTTCAACTTGCAAAGACCATATACTTTTGTGAAAGGTATCAACATGCGATTACACAAACATAGAAAAATGAGAGAAGGTACCAGCTATGTTTCACTGTCAAAAGATGTTACAAATCTGCATATCTCTCAAAATGAGTTACAAAAACCCCTTGCTTCTGCCAAGAACTCAAAAAAATTACAAAACAGTAAGCTGGAAGGAAAAAGAACTCCTTACAAATGAGCCTTCAACTCATACTTATGCATTTTCCAGCCAACTGCCTCATAAATGAGGGCAATAAAATCTGGGTCAGATTCAGTCCATAAGGCCATTTTTGAGCCCCTCAAAAGACTTAAAAAATGCATATAAGTGTCCCCAAACTCTTGCCTTGTTAATACCATTATAAATGCTTTTAATAAATGCAGCCTCATCCTAAAATAGCTCATAAAGAGCCCCCTAAACTACAATAACTTCTTGTAGACTTTAACAATGGCATCTTTGACCTTAAGATTTTGTCATAACTTGGAACAAAAATCTCATCTTTGACTTCTAAAAGTAAAAATAAAATATCTATTTCACACCTTTTAATTTATCAAATAATTTATAATCATATTATTTTAATAAACACTAATTATATTAGCAATATTTATTAAGCAATCATCAAATCACTTAATAATATTGTTAATTTAATTAATATTTATTAAAATAATAAATAATAATTTTTTTAATAATTTAAAAGGTGTGAAAATAAAAAAAAAATTATCTTTTACTCTTAAAATCCAACTTTCCACAAAATCCAACTTTTCATAAATTATATTATTAAATAATATTAATAAAAAATGGTTTTAACTCTACCATTTTTATTAATTTTACTTAATAATATAACCTTTATATAATACTGAAGGCACAAAAGTCTTTTACTTTTGATGGAAAGAGGAAAAATATCAAACCCTAAAAGGATTCACGCATACTTGATTTCATTCATATTTTATTTCATTTTTTCCTCTGCCTGGGCGCCGCCATGAAATGCTAGGGTCAACTGGAGTATTTGAAGCTTCCTTCACCATTGTGGTTTCAGTTTTACTTATGGATTGAGTTGCATAATAAGTATGTACTTGCATTAAAAATTCTTTCAAACTTGATCTCTATATATATGCTTCTTGCAGCACGATTATCTCCATGTACGTAGGCCGCGGCTTTTTTCCTGCATATTGTGTATGATAAATAGCAATGGATGGGCGTTATTTCTCCTGTAGCTCTCCTTTGCATATTTACAGGTCTCTGCTACGAAATCACTAGTTGGGAAGGCGGCTATTAGAGCATCTATGTTTTAGAATGATTGCTCACTTGTTATCACTGCTCTCTTGATAACACTCTCACTTTATAGTTTTATGACTGTTCTCGTTGATTCATGGAGTCACTTCCCTTTCTTTGCTTATCTCTGGCTTGAAACTCACTGCCCTTTAATCTTTTGTTGTTAAATTTTGTCCCTCACTGATCTTTTCACGCACTAACAGTCTTTATATTGTATTTGGCATTGGGATTAAATGAATTGTTGTTCCTATTCAATCTTTCACTAACATTACCTTGTTTTATCACAGCCTATTGACATACCTATGATCTGATCCTTCAAAATGATATATCTAGTAATGAACCCTACTTATGAATCTGCAGTCCTGAAACTTGTGACTGTTTTGTATTGATCTTCCTTTGTATTCATTGGCCTTGACAAGGCTTGTATTACTCTTCATTGATTGCACATTGGTCACTGTGAGAGTGTCGATGTTTTTGTAATGCTTATACCCCTTTGATAGTGAACAACATTTGAGTGTCACAGTTATCAACATGTTATCAAGACTCTACCATGATGCTCTTTACCACTATATCATGTACTAAGATACTCAAGTTGTGATAGTATCCTTGACCATTTCTTTTACATGGAATCTATGTTTCAATTAGTGTTATAATATGATCTCTATGGCCCTTCTGTAGCTTGCATTCATCACTGGTTAGTATATTCTCTGCACACTATTATCCTGTAGCATGATTTGTTCATTTGATGGCACGCTAGGCTTCCTTGTTGATTGTAGTGCCTTGATCTTTGTGACTATTATTGAAGTTGTTGTTAAGACATTTTAGAGACCTTTGTGTATCATTGAAACATGATTAATGTTTTTTTCACCTCTGATAGAGTTGATATCTTTGAGTATCTTGTTGCTTCTCTTCACCGGTAGTAACAAGATCTCACACAGGGAATAACAGGGCAGTTTCCAGAAAATGAATTATTTGACCACTCAAACATCAAAATTAAATTTTTTGGAAAGAATAAATTTTATTTTTAACATCAATATCTTACTCCTCACCAATTTATAGAGTTTTTCTAGTCTGTATATAACCGTACTTCTATTTTCTTTCACTGTCAGTTCTGGAAAACATTTATGAACAGGGTGATGTTACTAAAACGAACATAACTCGGTCATTTCTCCATGAAAATGACTCAAACTTGATTTAAATAAAAGTAGACTCAGAGACCTTTTGTTTGAGTATAGTCTCATGCATTCATTTGTTCATACAGGTCTGTACCATGCATGCAAAGTGACTGCAACAATAAAAAATAAATAGGAAATAGTGAAATTGCAAAAAAAAAAACACTGCTAGATTCTTATTAGTTTATCTTCAAATTCACTGTCCAAATTTGTGGTTGCTTCCACTTACAATATTTGATGCTCTATCTCTTTAATTTCATTTCAGCCTCTGATTGTTCCGCAAGTAAATTGGCTATCTTGTAGCACGATTGTCACTCAACAGCATGCTGGGCTCTACCCTCGTGGGAGCCCATTTTTTTCCACATGCTGAAATATTTAAATGAAGAATTCAGCAATAAGCTCTTTACCTTTGTCTGCACATTGAACAAACTTTTTAGATAAAAACAATGATTCAGTTCTGATGAATATTCATGATGTCTTTCTACTTTCCTTCGATACACATGATGATTTCAGACTATCATAATGCAATATAGGACTAAATTATGCATGTGCTGATGATGTATACATAAAGATTTGGTATCCTGAGCCTTGACACATTTTTTTATCTCCTTGCAGGTACTTGGATGGTGAAGCAACCGGAAATGAAGACGGAGCTGCTCAACTACGGGGTTCGTCGTCATGAGGCAATGATGGATCGCTTATCTTTGTTTATGCTTTCATTTTTATATGTATTATTTCTTTGTATAGTGCATTCTAGTAGTTACTCCCACGGCTTGTGTGGGATATTGCACATTTACATTCATGAATAAAAAGATCACCCTTTAAATTTGCAATGTTGTATGATTCTTTTCCTGTTGTAAAACTATTACATCTTTCAATGACCCTTTATGGCATTCCTCTTTTGGCAAAAACATCATTAACAACCGAGATGCACCCTTAAAACTATCTAAAAAACATACCCAGCTCCACTTTATTGAGTTGGGAAATAAAAAAGGGTAACAGTGTGCACTTCGCCAACATGAACTTGCAGGTACAAATGGTGTGAACATTAGTTATATATA
>MU225589.1:703541-734120 GCA_018584345.1 Thuja plicata | reverse complement strand
TATATATATATATTTTGCTTAGATCCATTTTCTTTAAACTGATAGTTCAAAAATTTACATGTAACATGATAGAGAATTCAAAGAAAATTGTTGAATGGTGTCAAAGTCATTTTGTTAGTCGGGACACCAAATACAACAAATGTTATTTTTGAGAAGTGAAAGGTAATTTATATTTTGTTTGAAATTGTAAATCAAAATTTAATTTCATGTTCATCTATGTTATCATAATTGTTGATCTAAAAATGTGCAACTTTCATTTCATATTTGTAACAGATATAGACTGATCTAATCCTTACAATTTTCAAATAATTGTTGGTATTAGAAGTTGACAGCAATTGATGAGTACATGACAACAGAAGCCTCTATTGATTCAAGTAAGAGAAAAATCATGTTCTATGCTGATTGGGTTGAGGACAATCCAATGAGTCAATGTGAGAATATTGCAAATGGATATGTTTCACGATGGGATATGAAGGAGTTAATCATAATTCCTCCTTATGAAGATGATGAAATTGACATAAACCTTCATGATCCTATATATTCAGTTGATTATGAGTGTGTTTATAATTTAGTTGTTATAGGTGCGTGCACATACATGTTCTTTTATTTTAATTTAATTTATTGTGTGAGTGATGTTCAAATTTTATCTTAAACTTTTTATTTGAATTTAATAGAATCTAGATTTGTATAGGTGATATTTTTCTTATGGTTGCGGATCATGACAATGTGGAAAGTGTAGATTATTATCTACTAAGATGCACGAAAGCAAAATACAAGTTGCCAGAAGAAATTGTAGATGGTGATGGATAGTCATATCCAACTGGTTCAATTGTTATTGAGTGAACCTATTATCAGCAAATAAAGATAGACAAAAATAGTATTCAATTTATTGAATATATGTCTGGCCAAAAAGTTCTACATGACAGTCACTTGGTTATAGCAATAAAGTTGCAATTTGAGACATTGCAAAAAAGAGGACGTGGAAATCAAAAGTGGAGGTTGCATGTTGAAGAACATGAAAAACTTTTGGAGATAATAAAAGATAGAGAGGATCCAAAATATATGTATCGGGAGCTTTACGATAAACTATTGGGATAATGGAAAGGGTGTGTACTGATAGGGGAGGGGTGAATCAGTACCCTTGAAAACTTTAATCAATTCTTCGTAACCATTGTTATGTATTAATCGACTGAATAGATTGCATACATAAAACATATAGTATCACTGTTGAAATGTAATTGCATGTAAAATAAACAATACACATACATGAAATTAAGTACTCATGACACTAGTATTTTGGTATCGCAAAAAACCCTTGTTAGAAGGTAAAAATTGTGGTAGGGATGAGACCCACAAAACTTCACTACTACAGTAAATAAAGTAGCATGTTAAAGCTTACAAAGAATGATCACTTCTGATAATCTTACCCTGTTAGGAGTAACAATGAGATTGATTAGATCTACCTCGTGTTAGGGTTTTGCAACACAAGTTATGTGTGCACTCGGTTAAGAGATTTACAAAAAGACGGTTAAGTCTACTTTATTAAGAGATTTAGGGGTCTATTATAATTATTAGAGTAATAGAAGTTTGATTTGAAATATATACAATCTCAATATTGTTGATACGGATCCATTAGTTACATTCAAAACATATCACCTCAATGTGAATGATAATACTTTCTGCTCTGTCCTGCTCGGTAGCCTTGCTTCTGTTCTGAAAACTAATTTTTGCAATGTAGTCTCTTTCCTTGAAATCCCTTGTCTGATCTATGATGTCTGTAGTATGGTGGCTACTTGATCATTGCTTGATCAACATACATTACAAAATTTTACATATATACATTTATATATAAACTTTATGACCTAATTAGGGTTTCACAATTACATCCCTACCCTAAGATCAATGGTATACATAATTTACCTTGATCATCACATAGGAGACATAAGCAATTAATGTTGTATATCCATAATTAATGCTCTCCTCGATCGTGTAAACTGTTATCTAGGTCGGCAAAAAAGTTGTTACATAGAATAATGTGTCATAATAAACTTTTATGTGGCCTCTGGTCCACTCGGTTATTGTTGTCTCTCGGTGCTCGGTGTTGACTACTGCTCGATGTATTTTAATTTGTAGCAAGGAGGGTCAATTGAGATGAATAATCTCCTTTAGAATAGCAAAGATACATTTCCAATACAAAGCACGGATCAGGAAGGCACACAGGCTTAGAGGAAGGTATGGATAGCTTAGGAATAGGAACCATGACCTCAATCTTCCTTTCATCTCACCATATCAGATTAATATTATTGCCAAAGATTAAGTGTTTTCTTTCGCACATGAGATAGGTCTCACAATATAAATATTATATGTATCTAATAGCCTATAGATGTTTATAGAATATTAGATATTCCTGATTATGCAATGTAAAAAAAGGTTTTATTAATTTCGTTTCCATATATGAAGCACCGACAGATGCATATTTCCCCCCAACTCTAACATCACCAAACCTTCCACTAATGAGATGTTTCAAATCTATGCAGATATTGTTCCTCGAAAGTAAGAGCCAATTTCTAAGATTTTGTTGAAGTATGATTCCAATTATTTATTCGCTTCTTCGTCTCATCCCTTATGTCGGTCAATACTAGCACGTTGCCTATGGTTCTAAATTATTCAGACTATATACAGTCCCCTAATCCATAGGCCACCCTCTGTATCATTGCTATTTTATTCCATCCTATGATTGTCATGATGATCATGAGAACTCCCTTATAGCTGAGGCATTGTAACCTGCAACTTCTCATCTATTTTTTTGCAACCCTAAAATTAACAGTTTCTTTCATTTTTTTATTCGTATTTTGGAGCTCTATCCGCCAAGGGTATTCAAACTTACAGTGTCGATGGTGGAAGGAATAGCAGGTCAATCAAAGCCATAGGAAGATATTGAGCATATTTATGGAGTGGAAAAGGGAAAGTGAGTAATGATTTCTCAACTAGCCATATAAATGGAAAAATAGGTCAAAATTAAAATGAACTTCAAATCAAATGCAAACACACGTCCAAAATTGAACATTTACAGGTGGTTTTGAGAGATGCATTATGTGTGTCATCCTTCCCTCCTTCAACTCAACTTTGCACAATAACGTAATGAAATAAAATGAAACTGTCTTTTTTTTTAAATTTATATGCCTGTGTTGGTCGTAATTACGACGACATGTCATGGTTGTCGTAATTCTGACCAACACGGGAATGGATTTTTAAAAAAATAAATTTTTCCGTCTATAAACTGACCAAGAAAAACCATTTTAATGCTTGGTCAGAAATGTTCGTCAGAAATGTGGGTCAAATGTACTAGTAGTCAGAATTTTGACCAACACGGGCATAAATTTTTAAAAAAATGAAATTTTTCCTTCCATCAACCGACCAAGCAAAACCATTTTAATGCTTGGTCGGGAATGTTGGTCAATTTTTGGGGTTAAATGTACTAGTGTTAATTATTATCATGCAACCTAGAGTTTCCCTTTTTAGGGTTTCGATCACCTTTTATAAGATTGGATCTCTTTGTATTTGATAATCAATTCTAATTGATCTTGAATCATCTTGTATTTTTTATTCCATTATTGAATCAATTGAAGATGTTTCCTCTTTCACATATTTGTTGTTTTTGGCCTCCATAGCTTTTGTTTCTCTCTTTCCATGAGAGGTGTTTTCATGCAGGTGATTCTTGGGAGCTGTAGGGTTGAGTTTTCATCAAGTCCAATAATGTCTTCCCTGAAACCAGACATTGTCACTTGTCTTGCACGAGATGGATCCTTCTTGAAATCATAAATGATTCTTGTCAACAATCTTCGTTCCTAATGTTGATCAAACAATCATCATAGCCTACCAACATTCTTTACTTCTTACTAACTATTCTTCTCTTTCATCATTTCATCTAACATTTACCATTTTTTGAGAGATCGTTCATGCCTATATTGCACAAACAATCTCTCGAGGGGGCATCTATTACCTCGTCATCACATTGTTTCCATTGGGGCATAGAAGGTCATAATTTTCATTAACTATTCTTTGAAACAACTCTTGAAAATGCATTGTCTCAAAGAGGGACAAAATGTAGACACCTAAAATTGTCTTAACGCCTGCATGCAACAATTTTACTAACTTTCATCAAATTGACTAAATAGTCCTTATTATTTAATTAATTAGTGTCTTTCTACTATATTCAAATTTTAAATTCACTATTTTCCCCCAATTCTATAATTGAATAATTTTAATTAGTTATTTAATTATTAGTTCCTAATTAATATTCCTTAATATTACTTAGATATTCTGTAATTATTCTTCTGAAAATTAATTAAATAGATATTATTTAATTAATTTCTAATCTTTACTTTGATGAAATAATCATGTTATTTAATTAATATTTTCTTCATTGTTTTTTTTTTGAATTAGGTAAAAATGGGTTTTGAAGGGGCCCCGAAACCCTACAAAAAGAAGAAACCTTAAGATAAAACTTTAAGAGTTCCCAGCTCACAACAGACCAACCAGACCAAAAGGCCTAATCCCCCAAGAAATACCCAAAAAATCACTGCCAAAGATGAAACTTTGAATACCAGCAGTCCAGGAATAAAATCAACAACAAGATTATTCCTTAGACCCCTTCATATGGGATCGGAGTGTCATATCAAAAGAAGGTGAGGATCTTTAGAAAGATTTACCTTTAACTATAATCTAGCCTTCTTCCACTTTAGCAGCCTCATCCTACTAGCAAAGGGAATCCAAAATCGAATTCCCAGCATCCTTTAAATTTCTAGCACCCTGCTCAACCAACGGAGACCCAGATCCCGGACCCCTATCGAAAACAACAACCAAAGAGGGATATGAAAGAAGACCTACAGAGCCAGCAACAACTAGCGTACCAACAGGAATCTAGACCCATCCACCAAAGAAGAGACGGTTCCAGCAGAGCCAGCAGAATCTGAAACCAGCACATGGACTGAATCATTAAGGGGAGCACCCACACTCTATGAATCAACAATGTGACTAACACCGATAGCATCCCCATGGGGCACATAATTTCCCACAACCAAATGAGGAGAAGGAAGAGGAGAATTCGAAGCAACTACCTTGGAAAAACTCCGGTGGGAAGTACTCTTCTCAACCATGTAATGCTTAGAAGAAGCACCTTTCCACCAAGATACAGAGCACCCGGTTTTACCCAGACCACATTTGGCTGCCACATGACCTGTTTGAAAGCATCTCATTATTATTATTACCTCATTTATGTGATAATTTTAATTACTTAACTAATTCTCCTAATATTAAATAAATGTCCAATTTATTTAGTCTCCCAATTCTCCAATATCAACTAATTCTTCCTAAAATAAATAAATTTTATTTATTTATTTCCTACGTTTATAATTAAATAGATTTTTTAATTTATTTATTTCTAATTATTCTTCTAGTTCCACCTTTTCTAACTAACACTAAGTCTCAGTTTGACTATCCAATCATATTTTTTGACTATTCAAACTATGTAGATCTCTGATCAATCTATCTTGTTGACAAATCAATCAATTTAGTCATCTCTCCAATCTATCCAATCATTTTCAATTCACTCTCAATCAAAAGAGTTAACAAGTCAATATATCTACTTCACTCTTCAATCAAATGAGTTGAACTCCCCAATCAATTGAGCTCAACCATCAATCAAAGTCAATCGGTTCCCTTAATCATGGAATCCTAATTGAAATCCTAATTTATTATAAATTGAGAGATAATTCTCATAATTTAAAACCACATACTTTGAATTCTTATGTTATCCAAGTGAGCACAAATTGAGAGTCCAAAAATTGCATTAAGAGAAGAACAAGGGAGATCTATTTGGTTTTCATATCCTTGTTATTTAATTGATTTCATTATTTGATGTATGAATTTCAATTGTCTTTCTCTCTTGATGTTTAGGAATATTAATTGCAACATTCAGGCTTTGTGGTTGTCTAATTGTGTTATTGCAAGTTCCAGATCTCAAAATTACCCCTAATCTACAGATATTTATGCACATGTGTTGAGGAGGTCACATGTAAAGGGAGAATTTTTTAGGAAGAGCAGAAGCAACCATCACATGCATGGATTAGTAGCAAGGAGTCACTCTTAATGGATGAGAACTTTTTAAGGTGATGATAAAAATTTTAGTATTCACAAAACAAAGTCACTTTTAACAATAGATTTATTTTGGGAGGAGAAATCTTCAAAGCATAGGTGCACGTGAGGGTAGAAGGATGGGGTTGTATGCACATGTTTTTAGTATGAGGATACGTTTTGGGCATTTGTTAACCTAATGTAGAGAACTACTATCATGAGTAGGAAAATTTTTAAAAATAAAAAGTAATTTAAAATATTCATATTATAACATCGATAAAGCATTCATTATAAACATTGTAGAAGCTTAATGCATAGCATTAGGCATGAATTGAGATTTCATGTGAGAATTGATAAACAAATTAACAAAAAATAAATGCTTCCATTATCAATGTGTACACATATTATATCAGAATTATAATAAAATTTCCCAAAACCTCCCCTGTGGTAGTTTGCGGCCCAGATGTAATAGAAAATGTGGATTTATACCAGCCTCATGGTTTGGTCTGCAGATTCACGGGTCTCTAGCCATCTCTTCTAGATTTACATGGTTGGGTAACTAGTTCTTGGAGACCCTTAGTTTCTGGTGATATTGAGCTCTACCCTTGTGCAAAGGGGTTTTTTATTGCATCAGATCCCTCTTCTGAAGATTGTGAGTGGATTTTGAATAAGTCATGGGTTTGGGGGAATCATTCCCTTTCTTCCAAACCCTGGACAACATCTTTCAACCCTCTTACTGAATCACTCAATGTGCGGTCAGTATGGGTTTGCCTCCCTAATCTGGTGCAGTGCACCCATGACAGTCTCTGATTTCTTTTTTTATGTGTTTGTAATAACTGGATGGATCCTTGAGATCATCCTATTTTGGTTTGGATCCACTTGTGTGGTCAAGGATCTCTAAGGCACATCTATAAGCCTTGAGATGCCTAAGTCCAATGGGATCAGTAGTCCTTGGCATTAAGCTATTTTACGTGTTTTTATGTTTTATTGGGTTTTAGGATGGATTTTATTTATTTTTGAGTCATTCTAATCATGTTTGGATAGATTTAGAGTTTAAATACTTAACCTAAGGTCTTAGAATGCAAAAAGTGTCAAAATTGCAAAAGTTGCAAAAAAGATGTAAATGTTGCTTGAGCAACTTTCAAATGTTGCTTGAGAGACAAAATGTGGAAGACCAATGGTCATACTGAGATTTGGATCGATTTGGATTCACATATGAGGATGATTTAAGTTTTTTATTTGAGTCCAAGAGGCTAGAAGATGGTAACTGAAGTTCTGATGCAAAATGAATGGAAGATGAAGAGTTTTTCTGAGCATTTTTTACTAGTACGGTCATGTGTTGTGAAGGATTTGTAAGTTGAGTTCATGCATTGAAGATATGTAGTGTTTTCTTAACATTTCAATTGATTTTAGATTGATTATTTTAGTTTTGAAAGTTTTTTGAATCCATTTTCTGAGACTAGCCCAGGAAGAGGCCTAAAAGGAGCCTGTTTCACAAATGGGAACCTAACTTGCATTTGCACTGGTGAAATTCCTCACTCCTCTGGAAAATGGAATTTAGGAGTGTATACTTAGATATTCCAAAGGCTCATAATGTGGCTCGAAGGGTAAGGCATGTTTGCATCGAGCCCTAGGTTGAATATCTCAATGTATTCAGCCAGGAAGAATTGTAACAGAGTTAATAGTTTGAAGATTTGATTGGTATGAGTGAACTAAAGGTGGATTTTTATAATTTGTACTATGGATAAGGTGTCCAAGACCCTATATAAATACCATGTACCTATTTCCTATCACTTTCTTTGATATCCAAGCCTAATTTGGTCAATTAGGTTTGTGAACTTAGTGGGAGTTAGGTGTTTCAGGAGTGGAGTTGGATCTTAGGGATTTTTGAATCTATATAACTTCTAAAAGGGTGTCTGAATCTAACCTTAAATTTATTATACTCTACCGAGAACAAAATTTGTGTTCCAAAAACTAGTTGGAAAGACCTACAAGGATTCCTAGGTCAGTCAGTGTTTGGCATGTTGCAGAAGGTGAAAGATCAATCTGAGGTTTGATTCTCAGTCCTTACATCATAAGTAAGGTGTTCCAACCTTTGGTTGGTTTGGGTGAAGCCACTGGTGAATTTTTCTATAATTTGGCTTAGAATAGGGATAGTGTCCCTAAGTCTCAATATTGAAGAGGATTGGTGGAAGTGTTACTCATTGTGGAGAAGTTGGAAAAGTGTCCAACCATACTTAATTGTCATAATATCTCATGTTAATTTAATCCAAGGGATTAGATCTTGTTGGAACCCCACTTGGGGTATTGGAGAAGATAGAGACTCATCACATCACTTCTGGTAGTGTGCTCTGCATTACGTGGTATCAGAGCCTAGAAAAGCTCTTGGGAATAGAAATGGCAGATCAAGTTGATGACAAGGAAGAGGAGGAGATACCTTTGAGGATTAAAAATGTGGAGCTAGCTAAAATTGTGAGGGAACAAGCAACTAAGATCAAGAAGATGGAAGCAGAGATTGCAAAGTTGAAAATCTCACAGACCGGTGCACCTACTGGTGAAGATTCTGAATCAGATAGAGAAGAAGAAAGCCCTGAATTTGAAAGGGTAAGAGTATCAAAAGATCAAATACTTTTAGAATCCTTGGAGAGAGTGGGAAGGAGAGATAACAAGCTACATTTACCAATGTTTATGGGAAAGATGGACCCTGAGGAGTGTATGGATTGGGTAGAAGCCCTAGAAAACTACTTTGAATGTGAAGACATTCCTGCTCAACAGAGAACCAAGATTGCCAAGTCTAAAATGAAGGGACTGACACTAAGTTGGTGGAATTTCTTACAAAGGGAGAGAGTGGAAAAAGAGAAGGAGCCAATCGCCACATGGAAGAAGATGCTTAGGGAGATCAAAAACCAATTTGTCCCAGATGATTCTAAGGTAACTCTGCATAAGAAGTTACACAATTTGAAGCAAAAATATCTTAATGTAGGATCCTATACTGATGAATTTCACAAAATCACAATGAAGGCCAAGATCCCTGAAAATGAAAAGAAAAATCTTGCTAGGTATTTTAATGGGCTTAAATACAATATCCAATATGAATTAAGTTTGTTTAACCCTCAGTATGTACACCAGTGCTATCAAATGGCAATGAAGATTGAAGAAAAACAAAAAAAGGAGAGGGGAACAAAATAATTTCAGAGGAAGAGATAATAATTTCAGAGGAAGAGGAAGGTTCCAAGGAAGGGAATCATCATCACCAAGGCCACAAGGGGAGTCAAGTCACCAAAAACCTGACAGAGATTAGAATCACGGGAACAATTTCAGAGGAGGTAGAGGAAACCATAGAGGAAGATCAGGAGGTAGAAACACCATTGTATTCACTGGCAAGTGTTTCTCCTATAATAAGATTGTTCACAAATCTTTTAGATACCCAAGCAAGGCCAGTACAATCTTCAACACATCAGGAGGAGATAGGAGAGTGCAACTCACTCAAGATGAAGACTATCAAAGCATGACTCCTTACCATACTACTACATCTAGACCTACATACCCTGAGAAAGGAGAATTTATTATGTTCAATAGAACACTCTTGAAGGAGCCAAACCACAAGGAGCCCCCAAAAAGGAAGAGTTTGTTCAGAACTCACTGCAAGGTACATGGTAAAATTTGCAAATTTATTGTTGACTCTGGTTCTACAAAAAATTTGATTTCTAATGAAATGATAAGTAAACTTGGGTTAAAGAAGATACCACATCCCAACCCTTATAAAGTGTCTTGGCTCAATAAGGATCAACAAACCTTGGTAGATGAACAATATTGGGTAGAATTCCAAGTAGGAGAATATAGAGATAAAGTCTTATGTGAAGTTCTAAATATGGATGCACGCCATCTCCTTTTACGTAGGCCATAGAAATACAATTTTGATGCCCAACATGGGGGTAAGAAGAATGTCCACACCTTAACCAAAAATGGGGTAAGTTATACCATGACACCTCTTCTTGATTTTGATAAGGACAGAGCCTTAACAAACAGTGTGATCTCAGTAGGAGAGAAGGAGTTTTTACAAGTTCTCAAAGAGAGAAATACACCTTGTTTTTCTATCATAGTCAAGCCAAAAACAAAGACTAAGGAGATGCCAATAGGTCAAGAACCTCAAAGAAGTGTTGGTCCAAAAGAATTCCAATATTTGTTGAACAGGTACAAAGGGATAGTTGGAGACAATAGTACAGATACTTTGCCACCAAAAAGAGACATCAGTCACTATATAGACCTCATTCCTGGTTCCACATTACCAAATAAGGTTGCATATAAACTCACTCCTTAACAGAATGCAGAGGTTGCAAGACAAATTCAAGAATTATTGGAGAAAGGCTTCATTAGGAAGAGCATAAGCTCTTGTGCAGTGCATGTATTCCTAGCCCCTAAAAAGGAGGGTACATGGAGGTTATGTACTGAATCTAGAGCCATCAATAGGATAACCATCAGATATAGGTTTCCTATGCCAAGAATAGAAGATCTTATGGATTGTCTAGGAGGACCAAAATACTACTCAAAAATTGACTTAAAGAGTGGATACCATCATATTAGGATCAGACAAGGGGATGAGTGGAAGATAGATTTTAAGACCAATGAGGAATTATTTGAATGGGTAGTGATGCCTTTTGGCCTTTCAAATGCTCCTAGCACCTTATGAGATTAATGAATGAGATCCTCAAACCTTTTATCAATCATTTTGTTGTTTTTTACTTAGATGACATATTAATCTTTAGCAAAGATAAGGATGAGCATCTGATACATCTAGACATGGTGATGAAAACATTACATGAAGAGAAGTTAAGAATCAATTTGGACAAATGTGTGTTTTTGCAAAAAGAGCTGATATTTCTTGGTTTTGTCATCTCCAAGGGCAACTTAAAAATGGATCCCTCCAAGGTTGAAGCCATATTGAATTGGCCCACTCCTAAATCTTCTAGTGAGGTAAAGATCTTCCATGGCCTTGCTAGTTTTTATAGAAAGTTTGTCAAGAATTTCAGTGGGGTGAGTGCAGCAATGATAGATACTATCAAAGGAGGAAGGAAATTTCAATTTGTGTGGAATGATGTTGCAGACAAGTCATTTAAATATTTGAAGACAAGAGTCTCTCAATAACCCATCTTAATACTCCCTAATTTTCATAAAGTCTTCACCATTGAATGTGATGCTAGCAAGAGGGCCATTGGGGGTGTTCTTAGTCAAGAAGGGAGACCTGTGGCATTTTTCAGTGAAAAACTCAATGAAGCAAAGCAGAAGTACTCTGCATATGACTTGGAGATGTATGACATGGTTTAATCACTTAGGAAGTGGAGGAATTACTTATTTCCCAAAGAATTTATTGTTTATACTAAAAATCATGCTTTGAGTTTTCTCAACAGGAAGAAGAAGTTGAACCACAGGCACCTCAAGTGGATGGAGTACTTACAAGCATTCACTTTTACTATAAAACATAAGAAAGGGGTGAATAACAAGGTAGATGATTCCCTAAGTAGAAGAAATTTGGCTATACAAGAAATCACTTTAGAAAGTGTAGGTATCTCTCTCCTAAAAGACATGTATCCTAATGATGGAGATTTCAAAGAATCTTACAAGGTTTGCTTGGAACTAGGAGATAAGTATCACACTGAATTTGTAGACTTTATGATTCAGGAAGGTCTTTTGTTTAAAGGAAGTCAGCTCTGTATCCCTAATTTCTCTATGAGAGAGAACACTGTGAAAGAGAAACATTGTGGGTGCTTATCTGGTCATTTTGGTCTTGACAAGACACTTGAATTGGTTAGGAGGTTCTATTTCTGGCCCAAGATACAATCTAATGTAAGGAGATTTTTAGAATGTTGTGTAATTTGACAAAAGGAAAAAGGAACAAGTTCCAATGCAAGCTTGTACACACCATTACCAATTCCTCACAAACCTTGGGACTCAATTAGTATGGATTTTGTTTTGGGTCTTCCAAGGACCAAATCAGGTTATGATAGTGTTTATGTAGTTGTGGAAAGGTTCTCCAAGATGGCACACTTCCTACCTTGCAAGGCTACACATGATGCTTCAAGCATTGCAGGGTTATTCTTCAAAGAAATTGTAAGACTCGGTGGTTTACTTCTCACCATTGTCTCAGACGGAGATCCAAAGTTCTTGGGACATTTATGGCGTACCCTATGGAAAAGACTCAGAACAAACTTGGCTATGTCAGCTTCTTACTATCCTCGGTCAGATGGACAGACTGAAGTCATAAATAGATCCTTGGGTAATCTCCTAAGGTTTATAACTAAGGAGTATGGGGTAGCGTGGGAGTCTATCCTTCCACAAGCAGAATTATCCTATAATGATTATGTCAATAGGAATTCAAGGTTTAGTCCTTTTCAAATTGTATATGGTTCACACCCTAGGGGTGTACTTGAGTTAAGAGATGTTCATAACCTTGGTCAGAGGAGTGCTCAAGCTGATGACTTTGCAGAATTCATGAAGAATATACATCAACAAGTCAAGGAAAGAATTCAACATACCTCTGATAAATACAACCAAGAAGAAGATGTCTAGAGGAGGTATGTCCAATTCAAGGTAGGAGACATGGTCATGGTTCACCTCAAAAAGGAAAGACTACCTAAAGAAAAGTATACCAAGCTCATGATGAAGAAGATTGGCCCTTTCAGAGTCTTGAAGAAATGTGGCAACAATGCATACAGAATTGAGCTACCTTCCAATATTGGTTTATCCCCAATCTTCAATGTGGCTGATATATATATGCCTATAAGGGTCTTGTTACTGATGAAAGTGTTGCAGTTGATCAGAGTCTTCAACAGGACAAGGAGCTACAAGAACTAACTTGACCACCCTTGCAATAAATTGAATGCATTCTAGATAAGAGGATAGCATAACAAACCAAGAGATCCACATTCTATGAATATTTAGTCAAATGGAGACACCATTCTCTGGAAAATGATACTTGGCTAACTCCTGAAGCCATCAAGAAATTTGGATTCACATTAGAAGACATCCCAACTCAAGGGACTTGAGTTCTCTTTATCTTGGGGAGTATGGTGCAGTGCTCCCATGACAGTCTCTGATTTCTTTGTTTATGTGTTTGTAATAACGGGATGGATCCTTTAGATCATCATATTTTGGTTTGGATCCACTTGTGTGATCAAGGATCTCTAAGGCACATCTATAAGCCTTGAGATGCCTTAGTCCAATGGGATCAGTAGTCCTTAGCATTAAGCTATTTTACGTGTTTTTATGTTTTATTGGGTTTTAGGATGGATTCCATTTAGTTTTGAGTAATTCTACTCATGTTTGGATAGATTTAGAGGTTAAAGACTTAACCTAAGGTCTTAGAATCCAAAAAGTGTCAAAATTATTAAAGTTGCAAAAAAAGATGTAAATGTTGCTCGAGAGACTAAATGTGGAAGACCAACGGTCATACTGAGATTTGGATCGATTTGGCTTCACATCTGAGGATGATTTAAGTTTTCTCTTCGAGTCCAAGAGGCTAGAAGATGGTAACTGAAGTTCCTATGCAAAATTAATGGAAGATGAAGAGTTTTTCTGAGCATTTTTTACTAGTACGGTCATGTGTTGTGAAGGATTTGTAAGTTGATTTCATGCATTGAAGATCTGTAGTGTTTTCTTAACATTTCAATTTATTTGAGATTGATTAGTTTAGCTATGAAAGGTTTTTGAATCCATTTTCTGAGACTAGCCCAGGAAGAGGCCTAAAAGGAGCTCGTTTCACAAATGGGAACCTAACTTGCATTTGCATAGGTGAAATTCCTCACCCCTCTGGAAAATGAAAGTTAGGAGTGTATACTTAGAGATTCCAAAGGCTCGAAATGTGGCTCGAAGGGTAAGGCATGTTTTCATCGAGCCCTAGGCTGAATATCTCAATGTATTCAGCCAGGAAAAATTGTAACAGAGTTAATAGTTTGAAGATTTGATTGGTAGGAGTGAACTAAAGGTGGATTTTTATTAGTTGGATTGTGGATAAGGTGTCCAGGACCCACTATAAATCTCATGTATAGTGTCCCTAAGTCTCAATATTGAAGAGGATTGGTGGAAGTGTTACTCATTGTGGAGAAGTTGGAAAAGTGTCCAACCATACTTAATTGTCAGAATACCTCATTTTAAGTTGATCCAAGGAATCATATCTTTTTGGAACCACACTTGGGGTATTGGAGAAGAGAGAGACCCGTCACATCACTTCTTGCAGTGTGCTCTGCATTATAATCTCCCACTCCATTTCTGAGAGATATCTTGCTTTGAGTCTATTGGAAACTCTCTTGGCCATTTCCTAAAGGTCATGAATGAAGCCAATACTACATTGGGTCACTACTTTCACTCTCATTTTGGTTGATTTGGATATCTCCACTCTGATTCTAGGGGATGTGGTACTCATGGTTGGGGAGAGGTCATGGACTCAACTATTGGATTATGAGGGCCTTCCCTTCCGTTGTCGGTGTTGCTTCTCTACTGGGCACATGGCTTCTAACTGCGCTCTTCTATGTCATAAGGGTGCTTCTACTTGGTGGAGATATGCTAATGTTGAGAATTTGGCAGTTCGTGCTTCTGATTCTCTTTCAGATTCTTCCTTTAAGGACTTACAGTCTGCTAATGAAGAGGAGACCCCTGCAGAAAATTTGGGCGTTGCCCATGATGCTAATTGGAAGCAGGCTTCTGCTTCTCATCCAATTCTTGCACCTGTTGCAACACTGGATGTCACTCTTGCTACTTCAGGCATAACCCTCTTTGGCCTTGTGGTTCGTTCTAATCCTACTGCTTCTACTTTGGTTTTGCAGCAAGATCCTGCTGACACTACTCAACCTCCTCAGCAATATGGCCTTTGTTCTAATGATTGCTTGAGCGGAGTTTCCTTCGTCGGGGAGCCTAAGGATAGCATCGTCTGGACAGTCATTTGAAGGTGTAGGAAGAACTTTTCTTCAAACTCTCACTCATCTTCTCGTGCAGTGTGAGTTTGGCCTTTCTTTTGAAGGGCTTCTAATTGTTGTGCTTTGTGTTTTGTCTTTCTAATCAGCACCTGTTGCAATGTCTATGTGTTGTTGATGGCCTGATTTTCTACCTTCGGGCCTTGTTTATGTAAGGGTCATCCCCCTTGTTAAGTTTCTTTTTAATATTCAAAAACTATGAAATGACATATTTGTAGAAAACATATGGTTGTCCCTAATCAACAAATGCAACTAGTTGGCCTAAATCAAAATCAAAGCTCAAGTCTAAGTCACTACCTATATAAGTGGTTACCCTAGGCAACATAATCCAAACAATCTATCATGTTTTTGTCCACAAAAATCTAGATAGCATCTTTGAGATCAACATCTCAATGTAAGGTTGGAGCCTGGCAACATTTAGGAGCCTGTTGATAGATTGTAGATGAAATTTATTGTGTAGAACCATTGATTTCTCTAATCATCTTGAGGTAAGGTTGATCATTTTGATTGATTGGATAACAGTATATGTGAACCAATTCTTCTTTACAACAAAGGAACTGACAACCTATGAAATAATATAAATGGCAAGTAACCTCAACTTCAAAGCATCCATGTCATGCCATGCCTACCATCCACTAGGCTCAGTTTGAGCTAATGTAGCTCTATCTAGCCTTGCCTCTTACTTGGTGGAGAATGGACCACGAAGATTGATAAAATTTAATTCATTGTGTGTGAATCAAATTATATTCATCTTCAATATATATTCTCCCAAGGGCCTTCATGAAGCCTTCTTTCTTCTCTTATCATAAGATAATAGGTTTTGCTACATACTATTTGGGATTAAAAACATTGGCTACCATATGAAGCATGGTGCTCATAATGTTCCACTATCGCATCATAATGGGCCTAAGTTGTGCCTTACAAAATTCCAAAGTAGGGTCCCTACTATGAATTACTTGCTTGATTTGTCCAAGCATGCTATCAAAGGTCTCATAAAACTCTTCAAGGCTAGGAAGTTAGTGTCGCACGTATCTAATCACTCTCGGTAGGCTCAATGAAGGAGAAAACATATCTACAAGAGAAAATGAGTTACAAAAATTAGAATCATCAAAAAATGGAAATGTTTTAAAAGATAGAAACATTATTAAATTAACATTTAAAATTTTGAATTATAAAACCGGCAGCTTTTTACCTCATTGTGGACCAATTATCATCAAAGATTTTGGGTTTCACCCTTCTTCCTTATAGTGTGCTTGTCTATTTCCATCTACTCCACTCTACATTGACCACATTATTTGTGGAGCCTCGTAGACCTCAAGCATCCTCTCTAAAAAACATGAAGTATCTAGCATATCTAGTCTCTACGAGGTTGAGAAATTCCTTCCTAGAAAATGTCTTAAACAATGCAAATGAAGTGTGATAGTTACAAATGAACGTATGCTGATGAATTTTGTTGGTTAAGAATTTCAAACGAAGCTACAAGTTCAAATAAAAGGAAATATAAACTTACAATACTCTGAATAATAAGACCTTGAACACATAAAGGATCTTGAAGTACTATTTCTGCATTTTCTTGACCAAATCCACCTAAACCAAATTGACAAATCAAAATTAAAATGAAGCATTTACTTCTAATTTAAACGGTTGTTCACTCCTCTTCAATCTTTTTCTCTTCTCCTGCTGCTACTCAGCACAAATTTGCAAATGTCAAAATGAAAATACTACTTTTGTTTTTTATTTTAAGGGGTGGAGGGGTTGTTGTGGTCTCTCCCATCCCTTTTTGATTTAAAAATGTATTTTAATCACGCTTAAAATTGTTAGGTCGTAGGGAACTGCTAACTATTATCATAAGATAATAGGTCTTGCTACATACTATTTGGGATTAAAAACATTGGCTACCATATGAAGCATGGTGCTCATAATGTTCCACTATTGCATCATAATGGGCCTAAGTTGTGCCTTACAAAATTCCAAAGTAGGGTCCCTACTATGAATTACTTGTTTGATCTGTCCAAGCATGCTATCAAAGGTCTCATAAATCTCTTCAAGGCTAGGAAGTTAGTGCCGCACATATCTAATCACTCTCTCAGTAGGCTCAATGAAGGAGAAAACATTTCTACAAGAGAAAATGAGTTACAAAAATTAGAATCATCAAAAAATGGAAATGTTTTAAAAGATAGAAACATTATTAAATTAACATTAAAATTTTGAATAATAAAACTAGCAGCTTTTTACCTCATTGTGGACCAATTATCATCAAAGATTTTGGGTTTCACCCTTCTTCCTTATAGTGTGCTTGTCTATTTCCATCTACTCCACTCTACATTGACCATATTATTTGTGGAGCCTCTTAGACCTCAAGCATCCTCTCTAAAAAAAATGAAGTATCTAGCATATCTAGTCTCCACGAGGTTGAGAAATTCCTTCCTACAAAAAGTCTTAAACAAAGCAAATGAAGTGTGATAGTTACAAATGAACGTATGATGATGAATTTTGTTGGTTAAGAATTTCAAATGAAGCTACAAGTTCAAATAAAAGGAGATATAAACTTACAATACTCTGAATAATAAGACCTTGAACACATAAAGGATCTTGAAGTACTATTTCTGCATTTTCTTGACCAAATCCACCTAAACCAAATTGACAAATCAAAAGTAAAATGAAGCATTTACTTCTAATTTAAATGGTTGTTCACTCCTCTTCAACCTTTTTCTCTTCTCCTGCTGCTACTCAGCACAAATTTGCAAATGTCAAAATGAAAATACTACTTTTGTTTTTTATTTTAAGGGGTGGAGGGGTTGTTGTGGTCTCTCCCATCCCTTTTTAATTTAAAAATGTATTTTAATCATGCTTAAAATTGTTAGGTCGTAGGGAACTGCTAGATATTCTCCCCCCCCCCGCCCCCCTACTTTTCTTTCATTTTATGCAGTTAGATCTGCAACTAGACTGTCTTTATTTCTCCTTGTGCTCTCTTTCATCCTAATGATGGATCGCAAAGTGTGATCTGAAACGTTGATGCAAAAAACTTATTCACAATCGAATTCATAAGCGATAATAATAATATATCATGGATTATGGGAATCTGTTGACATTAGTTATCCCAACCATCCCCTAACTTTCTTGGTGTATTTCTAAGACATCCCTGATTTTTTTAGGGTGACATTTTAGACACATTTCGGAGTTGCTAGAACATCCCCTATAGGAGACAAAGCTAAAAACATAGGGGACTCGTCCCCAAGGAGCAGCTAGATGGGGATTGTTCTTATAAGAAGTAAAGAATTTTCTAGGGAGATGAAAAAACTTCATTACATACATACAAAAGACAAGGGACTACAAGAAGGCGCATGCATGCACGTCAATAAGTTAGTGCACTCTTAATTGTTGATATTTTGGGAAGTTTGTCATTTTTATCCCATCTGCAATAGGATTTGAATGGTTGAGTTGTTGCATTGTTTAAATCAATTTTATGCTCTATGTACCCTCAAGTACCCATGACAACAAATGAATGACATCTGATTAGTGGCTTATCTCCTCTAGGTTACCATTTTCTAAAGCTTTGTACAAACTTTTGTTATCGTTGCGAGGACAAATCAAGATATTGAACCCATAAATATTCACCTCGCATTCTCGTAAATTTTTGTAGTTAAATACTCTCCTCCTGCATATTGTAATTATTCTTATGCATGGTTCAAGATCAGTTTACTTCATATGTACTGATACAAAATAGCACTACAAAATTTCAAACCCTTCAATCAAGTTCCAGGACAAAATCAATGGACTTCCACACATAGAAAGAACTTCAAAAAACTAAATCTAGATTCCTAATTGCAACAACTAAATATGAGCAACAGGCAAGCAAACTGCAACCGAGACAATATTGTGCAATCCTTTCATCAAAGAAATCAAGGCCTCATCTTACTGAGTTTCTCACCTGCATAACACTTTTGTTCTAGTTGTGTTTAGTCTTCAATGTTAAAAAAAATGCGCACGGGCCAGTTTCAGGCAAGCTTTCTCACGTATGCTAATTGGTATGATAGTCTTAAAAACATTAAGGAGGTTACTTTTTGTGTAGTGTCCATGAAAACAATCTGTACACGACTAATATGAAGCTAACACAGGGATCACATCGCTTCTCAGGAAACTCTTTTATCTTATGTACCCATTCAAATGTAGTTCAAGAAGTTCGTTCAGCATACTTCTCTTATGTTTATCTTTCTTATGAACCGCCAAAAGTCTGATTTTTATTAATAAATTAGTTGTCTTGATGACTAAAAATTTCCTATTTCTCAGATTCTCCACTTCAAATTTCCTTTTTTTTCAAAAGCTAGGGTTTCCACATCTGCTGCTAGGTTCTCAAATGTTAGTATTTTCCAATCGAACTAAAACACAGCTCAGCAAAATAGTATTTCCAATTGTTGAGTTAGAACCCCAATTGCAGCTTTTTATATATTCTAAAGCATGTTTTGGTGCAGATTCTACTATATACCTTAGCACACATTAGTATATACTAAATTAGAGTAGCACAAACATTTTAAAGGAATGCTAATGCTACTGGGGATTATTTCTACATTTCTAAAAAATTAGGCATGACATGAATATCAGCTCTTTCCATAGTAGCCCATTCAAAACATTGACGGATATTGAAAATCCAATGCTAAAAGAGGGGTCTTCAATGACTGTGCAGCCTGTTGAATAGGGTGACAGAAAATCAAAGGCCTGCACAACTCCATAATCACCTAGTGGTTGAATCCTAACAGTGATCAGCATCTAGGAAAGGAATTAAAATATGAATTATGTTTGATTAGCAACATCAGAAAATAATATTTACAACTGGAGTACAATATTTGTAGGCATACTATGCTAGCAAAATTATTCTATGTGAATGTGATTTTCAAGCATGTTTAGAACCACCACAAACCTCTTTCAAAAGCACCATGTTTATTGCAATCCTATTATTACTTGCCAAGCATATAATTAGGCCTTCCTAAACTTAGAATAATATATTGGATGGTTAAAAAAAATGAATGGTATAAAATCGTAAATTGTTAAAATAGTGATAACTATTTGTATCGTAAGTCAATTGGTTTTAAAATACACAACATTAAAATACAAATTAATACTAAAATATATATTGGACTGAATATTATTTGTAATGTGAATGAATTGGTTTTAAAATACAAAAATGCTAAATATCCATGAATACAAATTTAATCTAAAATACATATTGAACTAAATATTTTCAGGTGTCTCCTTTTTGTTGATGTTGATATTTTGAAGATGAAATTGTTTTTGACTTATGTAAAATGAAATTTCTAGAATGAAATTGTTATTCATTAGAATTGATTTATGTAAAATGAAATTTTGAGAAAGTTAAATCTATATATTAATTTACTTCAATAAAATTGCTTATCTTGATGATCTACTGGCTATATTGAATTTTTTTATTATATAAAAAATATATAGATATAAAATAAAATAAGAATGTTAACTATAAAAAAATTTAAGTATAAGAAATGGAATCACTTATATTTAAATAAAAAGTAATTTCATATCTTTTTAAACTGAAATATATTTATCTAAAATGAAAATTCTAAAATGGATATATTAAGAATATTAGACTTTTATAAATAGAATTTACCAAACTATATATGCAACATGTATTTCATATATTTATAATTTTTAAAATTTAACTAAACATTAAATTATATGATAATTGGGCATAAATAGACCACAAATCCAATCCCCTTAAGTTTTTGAAGAAAATAAGGAAATCAAAAAAATTGATTAGTAAGCAATAATAAGAAGTATCACTTGCACTTAAAATTTGAAGGGGACAACTAACCAAGATTATACATACCAATTACTAAGTAATCCAAAAAAAATCAGCAAAACACAATTAATATGCTATACGGCAAAAGAAAGCTCTTTATTAATTACAATTAAATCATGTCCATAATAAATAAATAAATAAATTTAATGGAAAAAAAAAAAAAAAGCTCTTTATTAATTACACTTTTAATCATTCTTCATAATAGAAAAGAAGAATTCATGAAAAGAAATACATAAGAGTGATCAAAATTATATCCAGAAATTAATCCAACCTTTTAGGTGATTAAACACCAAAGTGATAGGCGCTTTACAAAGCAATCTCCAATAGCAATGATGTTGCAGCATTTAGAGAAGGTAAATTTCGCACAAAAGATCTTGGTGGGACGCTATCATTGCTATTTCGCACAATAGCAATGATGTGGACACTATTATTTCAGAACTTGGACAAAAAGGTGAATTTCAAACAAAAATTATTACTTTTTTTTTATGCATAAGAGGCCGAAGCTGAGAGTATTATATTAATAATATAGCAAATACATACAAGATCGTAATAAAACCTCCAAAATCAACCTACTCTAACCAAAATCCAAAATGGAGCTCGCAGTTGCTCCAAACCACTATTACAAAACAGTTTACATCTCCTAAAACCAAAAGCAATTATCAGCAATAAAATCTGAGCGCAACAATTGCAAAGAGGCTCATAATACACTTAGCTCTAAGGACTAGTCTGAAGATGAAGAGGAATTGTCTTCGTTCCCCTCTGCAGAGTCTACACTCTTTGTACCATAGCTGTCCTCTGAATTCTGCTAGTTAGCAGAATCTTACTCATCTTCCTCGTTTTCATCCGGCGCTTCATCCTCAACATCATCTTTTGTTGCTTCTTCATCTTCCTCCTCCGCTTCTTCCTCATCCTCTTCTTCTTCATTCTCTTCCTTGTTATCAGAGGAGTCCTTGATTCCCAAGCCATTCAACTTCTCATCATACTTATACTGGTAGACCCAATCAAGACCTTCATCCAGATCATCCCCGAAAGGAGCATCCCTACCGTCCTCAAGACCATGAAATTTGGATAGAAAGGCAATGCCCTTTTTCATCATGAATCTTCTGATGTGATGGTCCTCTCATTCCCAACCCCAAAGAATGAAGAGTCTCCTAGGAGGCCCGCCATAGATGTTCCTCCTTGGGTTAGTCCCTAGACCTGGGAACGGATCACCTATTGTCATGATTGTAGCTAAATCTCATGGTAAAGAGGTCGTGAGTTATGCATCTATGCTTACGATCGCACCGTGAAGGCCAACAAGGTATTCTTCAGCAAAGAGACGGTGGCACAATTCTTCTGCCATAGCCTTTGTGAAGAATATTACTTTAAACATAGGCACATAAATTATTACTTTAAATATAGCCTTTGTGAAGAATATTTACAGGTTGCGACTTATTCATGTGTATGTTCCAGGGGACCTACAATTATGTAGGTCCCTTAATTCTTTGAAGTTCCAACATTTTGCTTAATTTTCAGATATGCAACTGACAGTTTTGTTTTTTCTAACCTCAATAACCAAGGGAATTTCAGATTACCAAATTCCAGATTTCTTCAAAATTTTGATCCTGAGAAAGGCTGTAATTTGTTGCCCATATACTGTAAGGAATCTCAATCTTCATTGAACAAGAGAGCAAAGTCATGACCGATATTTGGAGAAGAAATAGGAAGGCAATATTAATTTGTCTTATATATGCGGGAGAAGTTTCAAAATTAAAGCAAAATTACCCCAATTGCTATTGCAGGTTCTAAATAACATAGCTAGCAGGCAAACATTGTGGTTAAAAGTGGGATTCTTATTCTAATACATTTTAGTGATTTTTATATCGAAATATAACACATGCACAACAGTGTTGATGCACAATGGTAGCTTTCATGTGCTCAGAACTCCCATATAAAGCTGCTTCTTTGTTAGGTCAAGAAGGTTATTGCTTTTTTTAATGGTCAATTTTTTGACCTGGCGTTGCATGGGAAAGAGTATGATACTCAATTGTAATAGAAACAAAACTTGATTTGTTCCCCAACGATTAAATTGCTGGATTAACTGAACAATGAATTAACTTTACCTGGTAATCGTCGTCTTTTAAGTGACAAAAATGCCTTCATTACAAACGGCAAGGTGAAACGGCTTACTTGGATAACCAAAGTGAGTAAAGAATACTATTTTTGTTAGCAAGGTCGACAATGTTAAAACGCTATATAATTTTTAACTCAACAAAAAGCTTACCTGCTGTTAGAGCATACAGTATCATCTTTCGTCAAAAATCCATTAAAATCTATTTGAAGAAGGCTGGTATAATCAAAATCACCCCAGCTATATGGAACTGCCAGTTGTTGATAACTCACTGCCAGTCAGGAGAAATCACCCCAACAAACCTCTTTTCCGGCTAAGTCAAATATCTGACAAATTTGTGATGAATGGAGGCAGCTTTCATGAATTACTCAAAAAATTTGTGTCCACAACCCATCCATTCATAATAGCCCTCAATAACAAGACTGCAGTGTACTGGGAGGACGTCTTGCTGGACGATAGAATTAAGGTGAAACCCCAGATTTTGCCCAAAGAGACCATCATTCTTCAGTTCTGGAACAACGGCCCCAACAATACAAGGAGTATTACAGCGGCCAGGCACAGGGCCATCATTTCATCCGCAGATTTCTTCGATTTGGATTGCAAACACAGGCTGGATGGGCAATGATGATAAGCTCATTGGTAACCCTAATGGCGGATTGTGGTGTGCACCGCTCAAGACATGGCAATAAATCTATGACTATGATATTACATATGGGCTGAGCAAGTAGGAAGCTCAGCTTGTTTTCAGGGGAGAAGTGGCCATCTGGTCTGAACACACGGATGTGACAGTTTTGAACGGTCGGTTATGGCCCAGAGCTTCTGCAATTGTGGGGTCTTTATGGTCTGGCTTTAGGGATTCTAGTTGGAAAAAAAGATATGCAAATGCCTTGGACAGGTTGAATGAGCGGTGATATCAAATGGTGGAAAGGCGAGTAGGAAAAATTGGACGGAAACGGAAAAATATCTGGCAAAAATACCCGGCGTGAGACATTACATTCCGGCAGTTGGTTTCTCACAAATAATAGCATTTCGGCTAATTATAATATGAAAAAAATCACTCTGTCTGCTTCTGTATCTTTAAAGCATAGTTGAAATATTTGTTTTAGACAGCTTGAAGTACCATAGACAAGAGGATTGTTGGCAAATAAAAGAATTCCATAATTGAGCATAAAAATATGCTGCATGTGCTGTTAAATCATTTTGAATGACTAGAACAAACTCTAGAAGTCCATAGGCAATGACAGTATGTAGGCATAAAAACATAAATGTAGTTTCATCACTTCAAATCGAAAGAACAAAATTAACAACTTAAGCAACTGAGTGTTATTATTAACTAGCTACTTCCTGTACTGTAATTAATAAGGAATCCATTATGTGAGCACTGCACAGCAACATTAGCAATATAACAAGTTACAGTGATTCCTGGCAGACCTGGTCTCCATCATCCAGAGGAATCCATAAGCCCAGGCCAGGGGTACTGAACCTCCTCTATAGTTATAAAGAGAAAATCATAAAATGAAATTTAGCTGCCATGTGATATTCCTGTACTTTTTTGGGTCATGAGGATGTGCCAGCTAACGAAAGCATATGGATACTAAAGGCACATCAATGTCATTTCCATCGTCATCTTCACAAGCAACAACAATGTCAAAATGATGTCGGCTTGGAGGTATCTCCAACTTTGCTATTTCCCTTGCAAGGTCTACCAATTTCTTGTCCAATCTCTCTCTGTGTTTAGGAAATATGCTGTTATATATCAAGCTCTGTCCACACGATATACTATATGCACTCAAGCCTTTAGCTTCGAACCAGTTTAAAAGTTCCCGCAAAGACAGATTGCCAGTAATGACCCATCGATCCCAAATAGACCAGCTCAAATCTCCATGTTTTATTATCTTAGGAGGCACAGGTTCTGCCATTGAGAAAAGTGGAAGTGCCAAGTTTGCAAAAGTGTTGCGAAACATTTCAACCTTATGGCCTAAAATGACCTTGTAAAGTTCCAAACATACTAGCCCAGTGGCCATAGCTGTTGTCGTAGCTATTGCAGGTATAATCCTTCCGGCAATAAATTTTGCCTTCAGCTTGTCAACTTCAGGTATGCTATAGTTCCTTGCACGCATGTTAGCAAAACCAGCTATAAGATCCATGTGATAGTTTGTATCATCATCCTGCAACACCACATTGTGTCAAAGTTCTTAATAGCATAAATACTGGAGCGAAGGTGGAAAAAGGAAATAAACAACAATAGAGTAATTGAGAAATAATGAATCCATACTAAATAGTACCTTTTCAAATTGAATGGGACTCATCCGGAATCCTGGAGGCAAGTTTGTAATACCACTTTCCAGGGCCCTGATTAGATTGTCAATAACTGCAGTGTCATCAATGGTAGAAGAATTCATGTTTGTAGCTTTTTCATCTGTCACAATTTTAACACCTTGCTTTGGCTTGAATGCTGGAACGTCCACCTCATCTACCACACGAGCTAGAAATTTTGGATTAGAGGCCCAATCAGGAATTGGGATGCCAAAAGTGGTAGCACGTAAAATAGATGCTGCAGTAAGGAGAGCCATATGACTAGGATCACTCGAGCTGAACTCTAGAGGTTTTGGAAACCGTTTTGGAGCGGACCAAAATAGTCCGCCACTACTCGTGGTTGCATCCTCGGGGAATGTGTAAGTGAGCTGCTTCACACGATTTGAAAAATAATCCTCAAACCTTTCCAAAAGTAAACATAAAAGGTTAATCAATGAATCCAGCTGAAGGTTGAAAACAGATCTTTTAAAACTATTGAAATTTGCAAACAATGAGATAATAGTGTACTAAAATTCAATTGTAAATAAGAATTACCTTTTTCTTGCCCATGCCACACAATCTTCGAAGGTAACACATCTCTCTGTAATCAAACATTCTACTACATGCTCCAAGAGATCGCGGGCCTGAGCATCCCCTGCTGACGTCATTGCTGCTTTGTACTCATCTGGTTTTGAAAGAAAAGTATTAACTTCAGATGGTGTTTTCTCTAAAAGACCCTCAAATTCAGACCTTGCCCAAGTTAGACAATGATCAATATTGTGTGGAAATGAATGAACTGTACACATAGGAGCTTGTTTTTCTGGAGGATCTCTGGATGCTCCATAGTTCTCTGTTAAATGAGGAATAACCATCTGAGTATTGCACTTGGCTCCCAGAGTTCCAGACTCTAGTAAAGGCTTCTGAAAGTAAACACACCTTGAATCTACATACAGCCTGGCATTTACATTATCCAAAGCATTCAAAACGATATCAAGATTATCCCAGAAAGCATCATGAAAAATATTTTCAGTATCTGGGCTAACACGATTTTGCAATGCCTCCACTTTAAATTGTGGATTGATTGCCCTTGTTGCTGATGCTGCCACCGTTGATTTTCCCTGACCAATGTTCCAATCCCTAAAGAGAAATTGCCTACTAAGATTACTCTTCTCAATAACATCATCGTCTGTTATGGTCAACTTTCCTCCGTTCCCAGAGGAGACCCCCATGAGGGCTAAGTTCTTTAGGAGCTCACATCCCAGAGCACCAGCACCAACAACAAACACTTTAGCATCCTCCAACTTTCTCTGCATATCTCTTCCAAATACAGATATTTGTGCATCATAACGACAGTTTAAAGATGCCACATCCTCGGGCCGAAGTGGGTCAACTGGAAGGGATTCCAATGAATCAAAATAGAAGAACTGCAAGCCAATCCAGGTAACACTTGAGCAAAGAATTATCTATTTACTTTACAAGACCAAAATCTGTGACTAATTAGATTCATGCTGATCAGAATTTGTCAAGTTAGAATATACACCTGAAAAAGTGGGTGAAACTTCCCAGAACATGCTTTGACAATCTCCTGTCCAACGATTCCACCAAACATAGATGCCATTGGATTCAATACTGCTCGTGAACCACTAGCGAAATGCTTTAAAACATTTTCATCAATAGCATCCAACTTCTCATCAGTAGAAGATGCTTCATTAATGGTCTTTACTGTTTCAACAAAAATACCTGCATCTTCTTCAGAAGCAGCATATGGAAAACGCCCAAATTCATTTACAAATTTATCAAGCGCTTGGAAAGCCAAATGTAGAAGTGGAGGACGATCAAATTTGGAAAAATCACTTAAAAGAAATTCCCCAGGATATTTTAGTGCCTCTCCCAGTGGCTTAAAATTCAATAGCTTCGGTTGCTTAACCTGAGTGACAATGCCTCTCCCAGCATATGCTCCAAAATTAGTTGTATCTTCATCCAGCGAGAAAGAATATGGACGTGCGCTCTTTATCTTTCTTGGCTTGCCATCATTTAATTCTGACATACCCTCTACTTCAGAAAAAACAACTAGATCTCCATCTTGGAACTCAAGCCTCTCATCATCAACGCATGAAACCACAGCAGGATTGTCATTACTAATAGAAGCCACAATACCAGTGTGTGCTTCCTCCCCGTCAACATCAAATACAGTAAACTCAGGTCCAAAGTCACAAAACACACTTCCAAACAGCCCACGGATGTCTGCTTTGATAAACGAAATTGGTGGCTTATGGTTATGACAGAACTCATTATACTCAATAGCTTTCCCAAGGCTTATGTCTGTAAAGACGACTACCTGAAAACACAAAAAATGGTTCAGTCACTGCACTTGTCATGATTTATACTACAGAAGACATGCAATAAAAGAGCAAAGCACTTAAAAAACATTAATTAAGCTATAATTCTCAAGCATTTGTTTGAGTTATATTCAGAAAATGAACACATACAACATGATTTATATTACAAAAGAAATGCAATAAAACAGGAGCACTTAACAAACACTAATTAAGCTATAATTCTCAAGCATTTGTTTGATTTATATTAAGAAAACGAACATATACAACAAACATGAAAACCTTCAACAAATGTCGGACCAAAGTTACGCAACCCTAAAAACATGTTCCTGTTAAAAACCATCAAATCATATAATAACATGCAGTTTCAGTATTAATAGTCAGAAATTTGTATATATTTATTTATAATAAATTTATGCAGTATACTTATGTGCATGTTGAAGAATCCAACTCTCAAAAAACCAAATGAAACCAGAGGAATTAAAACACACTTTTTCATTGGGCATTGCTACTTCGAACAGAATAACAAAACTAGCACACAGCAACTAAAAAGTAAAATACCACATCAGAGAGGCCCCAAACACATCAGAATAAGAAAACCCTCTTGGCAAGCTAAGAGCGTCTAAGCAAAGCCTTTCAGTTTCACATGATTCTTTTGCATCCATTTGCAATCCTTTTCTCTAAGATTGCAGATAAATTCCTATATCCAAAACTGGACTAGTGATTGCAACATTATATTATAGTTCATTGTGGCTATCAAAATAACCAAGTCTGAACCTATACTATATCAAGTCAAATTATCATTTACTACAGAGCTCACCATAGAATGAGTAGTATGTAATCTCCCCATTTAGTCTGTTAATTTGAGTGAGCAAACAACTTGTATAGAGTAACAGTGGTTAGGACTGTACTTGCTTTCAATTAGGAAAGTTGAATGTTAAAATCAGTTGGCTGAGTTGGTCTTACACCTGTTAACATCATCAATTGAGAGATGGATTTGCAATTAGCTACCGGCAAGGAAGAAGATTACTTGTCAGTTCAATGACACCATTTACGGAGTGAATGCCTATGATGGTGGATTGCAGGAAACAAGGCGAGTATAGGCAGCACTGCGAGGCAAAGAGAATGACACCTCTGAAATCAGAACCCAAACTCCATTCCATTCCCTGGAGTGGCATGCTGCTTTCAGCAGAATTAGATCTAGTGCTTGGAGATGGAATCCTACATGCATATTAATCAGCTCCTCCTGGGGATACAAACCCACAAGGAATAGGTCACATTCCAGGCATTTGTTCAGATTTGTCAGTTGTATCAGGCTATTATGTTCAGATTTGTAAGTTGTATCAGACTAGTAAATTTTAAGTTATTTGTGTATGAAAAAAAATACAAAAAATATTTATCGTGGTGATAGTTTTGGGTATTTCTAGCCCCTGAGCTTGTTATGATGTGTATTCGATTGAGGTTTTCAATAGTAAAAGGTACTAAGCAATTTCTTGATATCTTTTTAAAGGTCTGCAAAGCAATTGTTAATAAAAACACAGTACTTAACTAAGAAAGCCAATAGATAAATATAGCAAACATGTAGGTTATAGAAAACAACCCAATCTGGGTTGGGAGAGGCTATTTAGTTGGAATTACCATGAGTATGCATGTATATATTATTAAAGCATTACATTAATCCAAAGAATGTAGTGTTTAACAAAGGAGATTATCGAACAAATTGCTAGAATTACAGTAAACTGCATAACTGTTACAACAAGACCATATATATTGGATCGACTCTAATCCACAAGGACCTGGCGAGGTATAATTTTGATCAGTGTGTGGTTTCAAAAAATGATCAGCAGCAGAAAACATTTAAATGACAGGAGGCACTTGCGGAACTGCCACCTGCTAAAAATCGACAGTTTCGTCACAATAGAAGAAATCCAGAGTTCAAAGTGAGCAATTGAATTCTCTTTTCTAGTCCACTTCTGGATGCTTTTGGTGAATGAGAGGGGTATACCATATACCAAACTCTATTTAAAGGCATGAAGGTTGGATTGCATCCCTAAAAGCTTGTGAGTCTGGCAGTGATCAAAATTAGGAGAGCTCAATTATTTGTACATATCTGCAGCTCGATGGTGAGCACAGGAGCAATTTCCAGCTGTACTTGTTCTTTGTAATCAATGTGTTAGGATTTAGAGTGCAATCGCTTGCAATCAAGTATAATGTTGTCTCCAAACATTAATGGGTTGCATGAATGCCCAGGTAGGCATTATTTAATTATTTGATTATTTTTTCTTCATCATGAACCACTAGACTTGAAGAGTGGTGCCTACTGTTGATATTATGGCCTTTACGGCAAATATCTTATACCTTGGATAATAATAATAAATATATAGAATATATATTTATTATTATAATTCAATATATAAATAATAATATTAAATATAAGGGAATATTTAATATTTATTGTTTATTAATAAGATCGATTTTATATGCTTAAATGGTTTAATTTAAACAATAAATTAAAGGGGGCCCAAGTCATCCTCTTGGGTAAATATATTTATTATTTAAATTCTAGGATGCCGGTTCGGGTTCGAGTTCGAAGAACCGGTTCACCGGTTCGCCAAAATTTTGAAAAGGGGTTTGGGTTCGGGTTCGTTAGTACAAAAATATGTAATTTTTTTTTTATATATATACATATTTTGATATATATGCAGCCTAGAAGCATGAGTTAAGATTAGAATGTCACATAGTATTATAAAAAGTAAACATTTAAACAATAAAAACACTTATAAATTTGTAATCATAGCATCATGAATCATGAATCATGAATCCATGATCATACCATCATATACTTCAAGTTCAAGTTCAACATCAAAGATTCAAAACATTAAAATTAAATCAGAACATCAGTTCAAG
>MU225589.1:691307-703224 GCA_018584345.1 Thuja plicata | reverse complement strand
TTCGTCACAAATTTGCACCAAATTCGTTTTTTTTGGCGAAATTCACTTGGGTTCGAACCAGCTCAACCCGGGTTCGAATTTGGCATTTAAAAATCGGACCCTGCCCAAAAAATTCGAACCCACAGGCGAACCGGTTCGAATTTCCCTAGGTTCGAAGGGGTCAGGGGCCGAACCCGGTAACATAGTTTAAATTATCCAAGTCGGCCTCTTGAGGAGGCACTCCATTTGCATATATAAGTAAATCAATTCTTGGAGAAGACATCAAAAACATAACATATTGTCTTCTCTCCAAGATTCGATCTCCCTTGTGTAATTTAGAGCAGCAACTTCGAACATCTAAAGAGCGAATTTCAACATGTTGATCGAATTTATCCAAGTGCTGGATAATTACAGCGATTTGTCCTCTACTCCAAAATTGATTCTTAAGGGTGGCGATCTTGTTTGGAATAGTCAAACTAGTGCAAACATAACCTCAGCGAATTTGTGTGAAGAAGGCTTGCAAAATTGCAAGGTGCTGAAGCGAAATTTGTCTAGGTGCTGAAGCAAATTTGCTTAGGCAAATTATGTTAATGATAATCGATTTACCCTACTTGTGAAATTGTCAGCCTAACAAGCTACACTCATAGGGCAGATCGAGAATATAAAAGGGAGAGCAGATCAACATCATATATTGGGCATACGAAGTTCGATTCTACAGCAGATTGGAAAGTCATAATAGGTAACGATTTTTTAGTCTCATTGGCTGCTTCAAATGCAAGTACTTGTGAAAACAAATTTAAAGATAACTAGTTGCAGATCTGAGTTTACATCTTCAATTTCCAGGTACTATCTTATTCACTCGTGTGCCTATTCCTGTGCTTAGTTTAATTGAAAGATCTCTATAGTTTGTACATTCCTTGTTAAATCTGGAAAATATTAACACCTACTGGGAGTTCTGAGTCAAAGACGATGTCTATTCATGATGAATATCTTGGGCACCGTGTTCAATGCATAATGGGATGTAAGTTTTTGACTGAGGGACCTTGTTCTGCTAAAATTCAACAGCTACATATAAAGGCCTACTACTGGGTACGGGAGGTGGAGGAATAGCCATCTCATATACACAATAGATCAAGCACTTGCATTAAAGCACTTGGGCAGTTTCTTGTTTCCTTTGCTCTACAATCTACATGTTGAAGGCATTATAGATGGAGGTCTTGTAATGTTATGCAGACAAAATATTAGTATGCTATGGGAGTGTTGTCTGACTTAGAGTGGATTATATTGATGTTCTATGGTGATATAAATACAAGCTTCACTTTGGTAGTAGAGTTTTTCCCCAGGAGTTCTCCATATATATCCAGTCTTTATGTTATATTGCTAATTTAAATTTTCTGACGTTTTTTTCATATAGCATTTCAGATCTGATGGTGAATCACATGTTAATCTAATCAGTTAATCAAAATTAAGCACCATCTCAGTGTGTTTAACTGTATCTATTTACCCTGCTGTCAGCACTAATATTTCAGGTTGATATACAATTGCTGTTATCAAGCTGGCTTTTCCCCCTCGGGGTTTTCCAAAAGATAAAGTCTCAATGTTGTGGTGAACAAAGGATCTACACCCACAAATGGAAGCAAGAAGAGAAGATTTCGATGCACATGTAACTTGCCTTGGAGGGCCAACACAGCAAAAAGAACAGTCATCCATTGCATTGGTAAGAGTTCAAGCCAAAAAGTTTGGTGATAAGAGATAATGGAGAAAAAAAATTTGTTAGTTTTTGAGAAATGCCATTGAAAGGAAAGAAGGTAAAAACAGAACAAACCCCATTTAGGGTTGAGAATAAAATTGAAATCAAAAGTTTTAATGGTTATGTAACTGTTAAATTCTTAGGTCCTTGTTTTACAAATGGAGATTTATTTTAGTCTGAATAATGCAAGTAGGTCACAACAATTTGTTTTGCGCATCTCAAAATGTCCATTCATGGACTTGTATGGTTGGAAAGTTACTTAGCTGCTTTGGAAAGGAAGAAAAAAAACCCAATATGGCTAATTGAAAACAGATCAAAGATTTGTTACATAGAAATTTTCATCCAAATGGACATAAAACTGACAAGATGAAGTGATTGCATTGCAAACAACATAGTGGGCAAAGGGTGTGGGATTACACTGTGGAATTCCAAAGACAAGCCATGTTGTGGGTTATGGACTTAGAAGAGGACAATCTCACCAAATATCTTTAAGAACTTGACACCCAAAGCTGGAGGAGGGTGATCATTATAAGCCAAAGCATGGGTCAAAGCCTACTATACAGAAGAAGAGAAGAACAGAGGTAATGACAGTCTTCTGAGTGAAATCAAAGCACTAATCCAGCAAAGAATTACAAAGGGAAGCATTCAAGGAAGGTAATCGGAAGGAAAGAAGGTTAACAACATAACACTATTATAAACCAATGTAAGGATCTAAAAAATGAATTTAGCCCATGTAACATGGCTGGATATGTAGATGCCAAGTGATGGAAATTGCACACTAAAAATAAAACTAAAAAGACCTTTACAAAGACAATGGTACCATCACAAGAGGAAGTAGAGACAGAGGATAGTTTCAATGAAGATGATAAGCTTGGATGCATAGCTATGAACACTACGAATACGGATAGATAACTTGATGAATCCAAAAGAAAAAAAGAAAAAAAAGGAACAATTTTTACTGGTGTTGCAAGGTGTTGCAAGCAAAGAAAACTATTTCTTAAATAAATTTGATTTTTTGCCTATTATAATGGACCAAAAAATGATGGTTCTTGAGGATGTGCATCAACTATAGGGCCTTGAATAAAATCACCATAAAAAATAGGTATCCTATTCCAAGAATTGATGATTTGTCAAGCAAACATTAATGTGGTAGATACTTCACTAAGCTGGATCCCAAATCCAAGTATCACCCTGTTTGCATATAGAGGGACACTCAAAAGACCACTTTCAAAATGGAGCAAAGTTTTCATAAATCATTAACTCTTCCAATTGTATTGTGTAATGCAACAACTACTTTCGTAAGGCTAATGAAAGATGTGTTAAGAAACTTCATAGATTCGTATGTAATTGTATATCTACATGATATCTTGGATTTTGGTGCAACATGGAAAAAAACATTTCATCCATATCAAACAAGTCTTTCAAATTCTAAAAGAAAACAGCTTTTGTCTAATTTTGAAAAAGTGTGAATTTCAAAAAAGAGTCATTCGTAATTTCATATACATGGGGCCTATGTTGATAGTAGGGGTTCATGTCAGTGTTTGAGTTCAACAGTTTGATGATGTTCGTTCTTACATTCAATATTCAGTCGTAAATATATAATATTAAAATAAATGTAAAATAAATAAATATAGATATATATATATATATATATATATAGCGATTCCCGGTATGGTAACAGGTATAGCCATTACAACGTTTTTTCCCTCTGGGTACGAGTATGGGTACAGGTTCATAGATATTATATTAAAAACAGTAATACTCAACATAGCTATGATTTCTAATTTTGTATATTAAAATCATATAGAAAATTTCAATACCACAGATAAATCATTTGGAAAGCCTAGCAAACCTACTTTTTAAGCCAAGCAATCTAAGTTACCTTTTAAAGATCAAAATGTGTAAATGGTCATGTACAATTTAAAACCGATAGACCCGTCCAAGTTCACTTGGGGGGGCCCTAGGCAAACCCCAAGCTAAGGTAATCTCATTTGTTATCATTCAGATGTTTTATTTCAGCTATTAGAGGATATCCAATATATGATAGAGAATCAATTATATGACATACCTTCAATCAAGCTATAAAGAAACTGAGTCCTTATTTATTGGGCAAAAAGGCTATTGTGCATACTAACTACTAACCTCTATAAGATATGCCAGAGCAAGGCAAGTTGCAACATGCAAGATATTAAAAATGGGTGAGAGTTTGCAAGAATTCCATTTAGTGATCAAATACAATAGAGCACCAATGTATGAGATACGATATCTAGAACACCAATCAGAAAACCAATTTCAGTTATGGTTATGGTAACCCAACCAGAATCTTTCACAAAAGATAATTATGAGTGAGAATATACCAAAGATGCAGATTTTGGGGATAAGTTGAAAAGAGTTGCAATTCCAACAAGTAGTCAAAAGTGAAAAGGACTTCAATCTCAAAGAGAGATTTCTGTATAATTAGGGGAAAGCGAAACTATGTGCTATGAGCATAAAGACTTCTACTACCTCCAAAGTGGCAGGTCATTTTGGTGTTAGTAATACAGTGCCTCATGTGCAATGCTGTCTTTTGGCAGAAGATGCAGCAAGAAGTATCAAGATTTGTTAGAGGCTACACATTGCGTTGTACTGAAAAATCTAGAACAAGAAAAGTTGAATTTGAATTTGTCCCTTCTTGTAACCCACAAGGGTATGGGAAAGAATTTCTGAGGATTTTGTACGAGAATCAACTGTGGGCATGACTATTTGTTTGCCATAGTTGATAGATTTTGAAAAATGTGCATACAAACTCCAAGAAAGAAAACTATTACAAATAAAGATCGAACCTCTTAGACATGAACTATTTTCCCTCTTGGAGGCTATTGGTGAAAATGCTTTCCAACTAAATCCTCCTCTTTTCATGAAGATGCGTTCAAGGTTAATGGTGAATAGTGAATGCCTACATCTTCACAGATCTTCCATGTTGGATGAGGAAGAAGAGCAAGTGCCAACTTCATTGGAGAAATTGGGTACTGACAACCAACTACCAAGCAATACTTTTGGAGGATATAATGCTACAGAAAAAGATGAAGCCTGTGCAGAACTCAAGAGTTATAGAAAGTGAGAATCAACAGGCAAACGTGTAAGCACAGCGGTACTCCAAAGAGAAGATGGTAGAACTCCTCACCCATTTCTTGTCCCACTAAGCTTTTGTAGGATGAAAAGAATCACTAAGAAGGGAGGTGTGGATCTGGAAAAGGTTAAATAGTAATAAGAGTGAGGTTTCAAAAAATGATAAGTAAAAAAACACATGGATTTCTCACCAAAACTGTCACTTTATGACAGCAGTGATTACAAAACCACCATAGCTAATTCAAAACTGTCGTGGCACAAGCAGAACGTCTGCAGCAGAAACAAAACTGCCAACTGATGACAACTAGCAGATTCATCACAATAGAAAAAAATTCAAAGCAAACAATCTGAATCTTCCGCTTCCATTTCCACTCTTGGATCCCGTTAATGGGTGAGGTCAATGTTCCACCATCTATTTAAAGGCACAAGAGGGTTGAATTGCATCTTGAGAGGCTTGTGTGACTGTTGTAGTGATCAAAACAAGGAGAACTCAGCTGTTTGTCATCACTTGGAGCTTGACAGTGAAAATAGTACAAGTTTCCAGTTATATTTACTCTCTTTGCTTGTTCTTCATGATCAATAATATTGAGGTAGGCATGCAATTGCCACTACCAAGCTCATTTTTCCCCTTTAGAAGTTTTCCAGGATAAAAATCTTAGTGTTGTGTTGAACTTCCTTTTCATTTTCATCAATTTGAATCACTGTTTTTGAGTAACATTCATTCTTATAAGTACTATCATTCATGCAAATAAGTAAAACAGAGAACATTCGAGTGTGAGGTGAACTTCCTCTTCATTTTCATCATTCGATTCATGGTTTTTGTGCAATATTCATGCCTCTAAGTACAATTGTTTGTGCAAGCAAGTAGAACAACATTTTGTCTTGCACTCTACTAATTTCTATACTTTGAACTTAAGAAATTATGGATCCAACCCATACCAAACTTGATCAACGTACCCAATAGGTTGATATTGCTGAATAGCGTAAACTATTTGAGAAAACTACTAATATAAATACAAAGAATTTGTAATATCCCCAATTTTTAAGGTGACATTGATTAAGTAGATTTTTATTAAGTTGTCAAAGATAAATGAAATGATTAAATGATGACTTTATTAAGTTGTCAAAGATAAATGAAATGAATAAATGATGTCCAAATAAAATGAAGTCAGCCAAGTCAGCCTAATGTTCTAGATTCTTCTTGGAGTTCTTTATAAAGTGGATGGATGGAGAAAATAAGCACGCTTTTGGTTTTGATAAATGATTTATGGTTTCTAGAGAAAAAAACCTTCAGTAGTTTGAGAGAAGAGCTGGACAAAAACCTAGCTCTTCCAAGGGGTGGATTCATGACGGAATCCACAACTATGCCAAATTTGTGAAGTCTCCATTGGAGACAAATTTGGAATAATAAGTTTATTTACAATTCAGAGGCAATTTGTATTCATTGGGAAGCAAGGATATTTGTTCTGAATATTATATTAGCTGGTCTGAAGTTGGGTGTATTAATTTGTGGGCCTGATACTACTTTTTATTGATGAAGGAAATAAAAGAAAATATTGTAATATCGATACTTTCAAGTGAAACAATCATTGGGAATAAATATTTCATTAGAACTTTGCCATTGGGGAATAATCTGAAGATAAGCTTAAAGAATTATAACCGTACTATATGCACTATGGTTGAGCCTGGTTTCATTGGTGTGAGCGCATAAGTCATTAATCACAGGTAGTTCTTGTATTGGGCATCTGATTTATATTTCTCCAAAACTCTGCAAGGCGATAAGTGGAGGAGTTCTTTGCTTCATTGATCAGAGATTTAGGGCTGCATACTTTTCCAGCTTGGAGCAGATTGGAGAGTTGCTAATGTCTTTACTGTGAAGATTCACCTACAGCATCCAGGGATATTACGGGAGACTTTGTCTTGCAAAGCCATTATTACTGTGCGTGATCATTCTTTTCCCTGTTGATGAGTTGTGTATACGAGCTGTTCAGAATTTCTGTCAGCTGATTGAATAATGATGACTATGTGTATTGGTTGCTGCATCAATTAAGGGGCTGGTCTGATCTTGAAAGCTTCATCAATTTGAAGGAACAAGTGCACCATTATATAATCTCTGTATTTTGTGATTATAAGAGGATTGATGTTGAGAAAAGCTAATTATTGGTAAGTGCACCATCTTCTGAGTTGCAAATAAAGGTCAGGTTGCATTGTGAATTCCGAACATATATTGTATATTTATTTCTGCATTTGATTTGACATTTGAGAAATTACTGTGATCTTTGTTAAAATCCATAACTTCCTCAAAGCTGCAAATTTGAATGAATTAAATGCATGACATTAAACTGCTTGATATAATGCCCTTGGACTGAGTTTGGAAAAAGAAAGTGAGGTTTTGGGGTAAAATTTGAGGAAGATATTGTATAGTTCTATTTGGGGATATTTCGGTGGTATCAGAGCCTAAGTCCTGCCAGCTGTGGGTTTAATTGTTGAGCAAAAGAGCACAAAGTTATTTTCAGTATGGGTGATGGAGAGGGAGATGCTGCTAAAGTTTTCTTCAAGAGATCAGAAGAGTTGTACATCAACATGTCTGACTTGATTGTTGAGCAAAAGAGCACAAAGGTATTTTCAGAAAGAGAAGAAGGGTTTCATATGGGTGATTGAGAGGGAGATGCTGCTAACTTCATCAAGAGATCAAAAGAGTTGTACATCAACATTTCTGAAACATTGAAGGAAGTGACCCAACTGTTGAGAGGTCTCAATCAGAAACAGAGTATTGTTAAGCTTGCATATGACAAGGGTGAAGGACAACTTGATCAAGCTAATGAGATAGACCGACTTCATGCTGAATACGATGCTTTGAGTGCAGTAGTCCATGATAACATGACCTTCACTGAAAACTGCGGACTGACAACAAAAGGAGGGCATGAGAGGAAGAGGTCTTGTCTTAAAGGCAAGCTGGATGGAGAAACTGAAATGAATGAGATATAAAGAGCCAAGCCAGAAGGAACATTCTTGAAAGAAGAAAACTCACAAATTGCCATTGAAGAAAGGAGAGAAAAGAAAGAGGAATTACTTGCTTGTGACTTGCAGCCTACAAATAATCATGAGGAAGGCAAAAATCAGTCACCATGTGGGAATCGTAGAGAAGATGAAACCATGTTCACACTTCACTTCCGCCATATGAGAATGTGGATCAAGATTTGAGTTTTTATGATGATCATGAAGTTCAAGAATATTCAATCATTAATCAGCCACTTGGAGGTTTGAAGGAGAAGAATACCTATATTTTGGCATAATCTTTAAAAAAAGAGTTGGCTTGCAGCTAAGGATTGATGCGATAACTTTTGGGTCAGGTAACAATGAAGGACATGAGGAGTATGTAGATCCCAGCTACATGCAAGGTATGACAACCCATAGTGAGGTTGATTTCCCTTGTTCCATACATCTGATTACATTGGAGGAATACATGTTAAGATCATATGAGGCATATTGTCTTAGAGAGTTGATTGTAGAGCCTAAGAGATTGCCTAACAAGAAGACCCTACAATTTGATAATGTTAGGTTTGTCTTGGATATTTTACCATGGAGTTGGTTGGAGGCAAAAAACATAACAGCTAATGAAGTGCAGATATGGGGCAGTTTTATATAACAACTAAGGCAGCTAGGAGAATATGTGACTTTCAACTGGACACACCTCATAGACCAGCACTTGTGAAGAAGCAACCTACCTTGGAAGAAGATGAATAATGGACAACGAAGACACTTCGCAGAGGTATGAACATGATTCTGATTTTCTAAGTTTGATCAGCAGCCTGTTGTTAGCACATGAGCCTTGCATTGAGGACACTCAAGTGTGGATTGATAAGTATAAGAGTCAAAAAGTCAGATTGCTCGCAGTCTGATTTTATATCAGCATTTGAAGAAAGGCACGAGGAAAGGCCTGATTTCTTGATTTGGAACAACTGTCCCTTACCTGTACAAAATCTTATGTTGGCAACCCTTACATATGAAGACATCCATAATGCAGATTTGATTGTGACACCTGCTCCTTTTGGGTATGCAGCTGTCATAATGTTAAGACTTGAGTCAAATAACATAGATACTTTAATGGCGGGTGGCCGTCCTACTTGGCTGGTTATAGCATCTTCAGAATTGTCATGGCTTACATGAGCTGGTTGGTTGTGTTGGAGTGTGTTGGATCACAATTACATTGCTGATAATTGGCATGAGATTGATACTAAATCATTACATGGTCTAGGAGACATTATTGACATCATCTTAGGCCTGATTTTCAATTGGTATAATGCTGGCCGGATTTATAACAGCAGCATTAGATGGACTAGTATGCTTCTCTATACACATGTGGAGTATTTTCCACATCATTTTCATAATCTACCAACTTAAATGGAGAATTGTTGGTGTATCCATAGCAAGAGACATCCATCTCTTTGCATTTAGTGTGGATGGTAGATAGTTTTGGGATCGAGGAACTGGTGTGTTGTATGTATTGTCACACATTGATCTTGGTGACCTGCTTCATAACTATGGCATAGTTGTGTGTATTTCAGAATCGTGCAGCAGAGTTTTCGTAAGGCCAAGGATTGTATTCGCGAGTTTGTTGACGTCATTCAACAAATCTTTCAGCTTGAGTCCAGGAGAGTTAAGGAGGAAGTACTTGCAATCATGATGCTGCAAAGAGATTTCAACAGGTACTCATACTGGCCTCCACGATTGGTTTAAGATCCTAGAGGTGCAGAAGAATTGCTTGAGGACAAGCAATGTTTGGGCCAGGAGGACTGTAATGTCCCCAATTTTTAAGGTGGCATTAATTAAGTTGATTTTTATTAAGTTGTCAAAAATAAATGATATATTTAAATGATGACTTAATATTAATTAATTTAATTAAATAATAATATAATATTATAAAATGTCACTTTATTAAATAAAGTTCTCCAAATATAGTTAAGTCCGCCAAGTCAGCCTAATGTTCTAGATTCGTCTTGAAGTTCTTTATAAGGAGTCTGGATAGAGGAAATAAGCATGCTTCAGGAGTTTGATAGAAGGGTTGGACGAAAACCTAGTTATTCCAAGGGGTGGATTCGTGACGGAGTCTACAACTGTGCCAAATTTGTGAAGTCTCCATCGGAGACAAATTTGGAGTAATAAGTTTATATACAATGCAGAGGTAATTTGTATTCATTGGGAAGCAAGGATATTTGTTCTGAATATTATGTTAGCTGGTCTGAAGTTGGATGTATCAGTTTGTGGACCCAATACTACTTTTTATTGATGAAGGAAATAAAAGCAAATATTGTAATATCGATACTTTAGAGTGAAACAATCGTTGGGTAAAAAGATTTCGTTAGAACTTTGCCACTGGGAAATAATCTGAAGATAAAGCTTAAAGAATCATATTTGTACTCTATGTGCTATGGTTGAGCTTGGTTTCATTGGCGTGAGCGCATGAGTCATTAATCGCAGGTAGTTCTTGTGTCAAGCATCTGATATATATTTCTCCAAAACTCTGTAAGGCGATTAGTGAAAGAGTTCTTTGTTTCGTTGATCAGAGGTTTAGGGTTGCATAGTTTTCCAGATTGGAGCAGACTGGAGAGTTGCTAATGTCTTTACAGTGAAGATTCGCCTACATGAATTCAGGAATATTATGGGAGACTGTCTTGCAAAGCCATTATTTCCCTGTTGATGAGTTGTGTATACGAGCAGTCAAGAATTTCTGTCAGCTGATTGAATAAATGATTATGTGTATTGGTTGCTGCATCAATTAAGGGCTGGTTTGATCTTGAAAGCTTCATCAATTTGAAGGAACAAGTGCACCATTATATAATCTCTATATTTTGCAATTATAAGAGGATTGCTGTTGGGAAAAGCTAATTATTGGTAATGCTTTGGTATCATCTTCTGAGTTGCAAATAAAGGTCAGGTTGCATTGTGAATTCCGATCATATATTGTATATTTATTTCTGTATTTGATTTGAGATTCAAGAAATTACTGCGATCTTTGTTAAAATCCCTAACTTCCTCAAAACTGCAAATTTGAATGAATTATATGCATGCCATTAAACTGTTTGATATAATGTCCTTGGACTCAGTTTGGAAAAAGAAAGTGAGATTTCGGGGTCAAATTTGAAAAAGATATTGTATATCACTATTTGGGGATATTTCAGAATTCCCATTTGCTTTCTTGGTGATAGAGAAAGAGCAGAAACTTTTACGCTTACACTATTAGCTTTCTTTTCATAGGTTCTGTTAAGGTAACTTATCACGGACTCCTCTGTTTTCATGCACTATCACAGAAGTTTACATAAATTTACAAACTGAACAATCTTCGTATTTTACCCTTCTATTATGTCAGATCAGTGGAATTGTGTTGTCAATACAGTGTTCGAAGCATTGACAGAGAGAGTTGAAATGTGCAAATATTTATATAGATTTAATGGAACATACATGGTTGTAATGTCCCCTTTTTAGGGTACATTATATTGTGCCAGTTTGTTAGCCCTTTTCACTTTGGCTCGGTGGGCTAACCGGGGCGTGGTCGTGTTCCAGGGGATGAGCGGCCTAGGTGTTTCCAGTTCCAGGCCATCCAGTGCAGTTTATGCAGGTTTCCGGAGTACTTACTATTTATAGTAAGTCAACAGGGGTTCGGGATTCATGACTTTTTAGTAGGTGGTCTTGGAGCGTCTCGTTGAGAGCTTTCTGGCAAACTATTACACGACGGCATCTGAGCTCGTTTGGGCTTCGGTTTTAATGCCGGACGATTCCTCACTTATTATTTGTCTCAACGGTCATTTATTTTAAATGACTTAAAGTGAGTTTATAATGAGACAAAAGTGGGCAAACGAAGAGTCACAGTGGGGAAGCTGAAGAGTCATAGCTGCAGCCATAAGAGGAGGTTGAGGATCTCATTTGAGCATGCTTCACTTGATGAATATTATTTTCTCTTTGAGAATTCGAGAAGCTTCAGCTATCAAATCAGAAATCTGAGGACGGAAACCTTCAGCATTTCTTGGTGGATTGGACGGAAACCCGATTCATCCCGGTGCGGATTCACTTCAGAGTTCG
>MU225589.1:575349-618378 GCA_018584345.1 Thuja plicata | reverse complement strand
GAGAGAGAGAGAGAGAGAGAGAGAGAGAGAGAGAGAGAGAGAGAGAGAGAGGGTGGGTTGTGATAATATTTCTCCACTTGCAGCTTTCTCAAAGATGCATTCTATCTCTCTTCCTATTGAATTTGATTGCTTGGTGTAGAAGTTAAAATTTTTTCTATTGTTTATATTATTTTTGTGGAAAACAAATTGTTTCAATTAAGGAAAATAAGTACATTTCAAACTGGTATCCAAACAAAATTGAAACATCTTAAAGATTAATCCATTACCATGAGTTCAGAAAATGATAAAAAATCTTATGAGGATCTAGAGAGAACCAATCAAGCCTTACTAAATGAAGTTGTTAGATTAGTGGCTCAGGCATGACAACTTCATCAAACCCTTCACTATTGCAATTGTTTGTTTGTCCACAAAATTATATTTGATTTCATACTCCTTAAGATTTTTAGAGTAAAAGAAATAGGATGCTCACTTGTACCTTCTTTATCCTTTTACGCTAGAACTATAACAGTGTTGAAATCGCTTGAATAGACATACACAATAAAGTACCTTGATAAATCAGAGTTTATCAAAACAGGGGTTGATGCAATAGCCTCATTTATTTTCCCAAAATCTTCTCTTGCTTCCAGAGTCCACTTGAATAGGAGATCCTTCTTGAGCATCAATGTGATAGGTCTTACAAGTCCTGCAAAATCAGTGACAAACTTGCTAACAAATTTAATTTTTCCTAAGAAAGATTGCACACCTTTCTTGCTTATAAGCAATGACAATTCTTGGATTGATTTGGCTTGGTCCAGATCAATAACGATGCCATCTTTAGACACCACGTGTCTGAGAAATTTACCTTGAGGGACTCCGAACATGCACTTCTCAAGATTTAGAGAAACATCAAACTCCTGACACTTTTGAAAAATAAGCTCCAGATGATGAAAATGCTCCTTTGAAGACTTTTAAAACATAGTGAGATCATCTAGATAGATCAAGGTGATCTTTTTGATGAGGTCCTTGAATGCAACATCCATTGCACGTTGAAACTTTGTGCTAGCATTAGAAAGGCCAAAGGTCATATTCTTATATGCAAACATTCCCCACTTAGTGGTAAATTTCATTTTGTGTTGATCTTCTTCCTTCATTTGCACCTGATTGTAACTCAAAAACCTGTCTAGGAGAGAAAATATCGCCGATCCAACAAATGACTATAGTATCACATCCATGGATGCAAGAGGATAATGGTCCTTTAAGGAAACTTTTTTTAGATCATAGAAATCCACACACATGTGGATGTCTTTGTTCTTTTAGATGGGGGCTAGATTAGATACCCAGGTAAAATAATTTATAAGACAGATGATGCAAGAATTGACGAGCTTTGTCAACTCTTGAGCCATCAAAGACTCAATCTTGGGATTAACAAGTCTTTTCTTATGTTGGACTAGCTTTTCTCCTTCCGTGAACTCAATAGTGTGTTGAATGACTGACATGTCATAGGCTTTGAGTTCGTCCTATGACTAGGCAATCACACCCTTATATTTCTCACATAGTTGTATTAGCGAGTCTTGGTCATGCTGAGGAACATTATTCCCAACTTTTAACACTTTTCCTTCTCTGACCTCGAGGTCACTGTATTCGTGCTCATTTGCCTTAAACTTCATTCTATTAATACTAGAATCATCGCAATCTAATATATTTTCTAGAGTGATCAACCCTCTAGGAAGATTATTTCCTCTTGGATGAATTTATCCTCATAGGATTCAACTATTTTCGGTCACAATTAATCCAAAAACTCTCTAGAATGTTGTATGAATGAGGCAATCTACTCATCACTCTCAAACAATTTCTAGTTTTGATCATTATCAGGCACACAGGCCTAACATTTACATAGACTACATTCTTGTTCTCCAACAAATCAAAAACATGACTGAAATGGGAGCCAACAATGGCTAGGCTATCCGAAACAATGTTCAAATTTCTAGGAATGACTTGAATTCTTAAAGTGCTAAATATTTCTATGAGATCCCACACTATGTGGTGATAATAATACATGGGTATGTGTTTAGCAACAACAATATTACACACTTAGTGAAAACCAACTCAGAATCTCTGAGTACTCTCAATTGCTTAATCCACATCCATTCTGCAAGACTCATCCCATGGAAGAGTCCATTGTACTCTGCTTGATTGTTTGAACACAAGAACTAAAAGTGAAAAGATCTAAGAGTCCTCTCACTAGTTGGGGAGATCAAACAAACACCTGCACCAAAACCCTTTTTCACCTGCCACGGTCAAAGTGCAATGTCTAGAGAGCGGAGTTTTTCTTCTTGTTTTCCTTGACCTCAGTTGCAGGATCATTAGACACCTGAGGAATAGCTTGGTCTTCCTCATAGATTACATAGGTACCAAGACCAGTGGAATGGTAATCCAAGAAATGACTAGAATAAACATAATCATTAAGGAGAATTGCCTCTCCTAATGCTCCATCTTAGTTTCTGCTGGTGAACAAATTTGTCCTTGATAAATAATCTAAATTATGACTCTAGCCCTTTAATTGAAGTCCAAATCCATCATCAATAGTTGGGTAAATGTATTATTAATTTCTGTATAAATTTCAAAGATACAACTCCCTTATATGATACTCTAATGAATAAAAACTAACTAACATTCGTGTATACTTTTAAGTAGAAAGTACGTAAGGCAAAAAATATTCATCCATCAATATGAAATGAATACGAAGTTCAATTTTTATGAATTACTAACTCTTAGAAAATAGAGTTTCTGTTTGTCCACAAATTATAAACATCCACTCATGATTCTAATAGACCAAATTACAAACACATATTTGCATACACTTAAAAATAAGGAAAAATTAAATAGTTGAGAACCAAAATTCACACAGAAATGTCTATTCCCATAAGTCCAAACTCACAGATTTAGACTCACCAAAAAGAACTACTGATCTTTCTATTCACAGATAAAAAGTTTTTTTTCAAAGTATCCAAATAACAATAGATATAGTCTAAAGAAATCCAAAATATATCCAACCTTTCTGATATATTTTAATTACATATATAGTCTTATACTAACCACCATTAAACATTGGAGTTTAAACTAGCCCCAGTACAGAGTATTATGTAGTTTTAAAATTTCTTTGATAAACTAAAAAGATAAATGGCTTCGCTAAAACAAAAATATAAAATGCAACAGTAAAATTATGGCCCAGCGGGCATTCCAGAGCTTGTGGAATTTTTTTGGTTGATAGGAGTACGTGCTTCTTTCCACTCCTTATAGGATGCCATGAACTCCTGAATTCCTTGAGAGTTAGGGATGTTGATGTGCGTAATGCACTACCTCTATACCTCCTTTTCCCACTTAATTTATGACACTTTCACTGCATATTTTGGGATTTGATCCACACACAGGTATAACAAACATTCAGTCCTTGCCTCTTTTGAAAAATCCTCAATTGATAAACTCTTCCCCTCATTTATTTGGTCTATCACTTGCTGGAAATCTTTGACAACAACATTCATGTCTTATTCAACAGTGCCATCTTCCTAGATATAAGTAGTGTGTATGCATTTAAGATCATTTACTAAGCATTGAGTGAGGTTTTTGAGTTCTTTTCCTAATTTTGAAAACTCACCTCTACCTAATTTTATCACAGAGTTCCTCCAATCCAGATTTTCCTTATAGGCATATAATAGACCATCATCCATGCTCTTAATAGGCTTTTTAGAGAAAAATTTCACAGCCCCATACTTTTAGATTTTTGAGATTTGAAGTACTATTGTCTCCCATTTAGTCTTTTCTTTCTTCCAAGCGATAGCCTCTGTCTATAATTCACCAATGGATGCAACAACATCATAAAATACCTGCCTGGAATTAGTAATATATTTTCTTCCTTCCTTACTCACCCCGTCTAACCAATCATAAAAAACCTCCAATATTATTTTACCTTGTTGAATTTGACCTAGAAGCTTATGGCTGGCTGGATATTTTGGATCAAATGACTGAGGCACTTGAGAGATCGGCTAAGGACCCAGATTATGGATAGCATTGATATACTCTGCCATTTCCCTCACTATTTTTTTCAATTCCTATTTATCTTTCCCATCCTTCAATGATATATTAAGCATCATCTTGGTAGAAACCTCAAAATGACAGCTATCTACAACTCTATCGACAATTCCCATATTCGTTTTCTCCACAACGAAGTTCTTAGCTCTAGAATCTGCAACTTCATCTTCCGTTAGGGGTTAATTTTGGCTACCCAATTCCCTGTGTCCAGATATATATCTACTCTAGAGGTTATCTTTAGCTTCTTGGACTTTGGGGTTTTTCCAATATATTTACTTACCATATCTTTAGGGGGAGGAGAAACTAGAATAATGTTGTATTTCTTGCTAATAGAGGCCTCTAGTCAATTGGGAGTAGTCTCAAGAGTCTTTTTACTAGGAGAAGACTATTTTGGAGATGAGTTAATTACCCTCATTGAATCAGGAAGGTTCATCATGTTGCTGAATTAATGGTATCCTCCACTTAACACTCTGTCCTTGCCTTCGGGGAATCAACACATTGATCATCCATTCCTTTGTCTATCTCTTCACCTAATTCTAAGTCAATAACTGTGTAATCAATGGATTCCTCTTTTATCATGCCTTTGATATTTGATCTAGTGGTTTGAACAAATAAACAAACCATTGGGTCTCTCTTGGGATTTTTGTTGTGAGCAGACCTCTTGGCTTTAGTTTTAGTGGCACTCACATCACAAAGTTTAACATCTTTATTAGAACCAATAACATTGGATGAAGGTTTACATGTTAGATTTAATGTAGGTGGTTCATCAGTTTGGGCTCTCTTTAATTTATGTTCTCTTAGCCACTTCTTTGTTCTTCTTATAACAGGGAACATTCTTATTTCAATATGGTCTTTCTTTGTCCCAGTCCATTCTACCTCAGGGAGTTCCTCTCGTTTGATTTGTTCATACTGAGGATCCATTAAAGTATTCTCATCTTCTTTTACACCACTGATATCCATGTTTAAACCTAGGGTAATAATTTGTTGCAAGGAAAACCTAATCCAAAGTCTTCTTCTTACCTCCATTTCATATGGACAATTTTTCCAACAGTCCTCCATGTATGGCATAGGTAGGAACTTTCCTCCCATGTTCAAATGATCTCTGCCAAATCCCCTATTATCAAAATTCAATCTGGATTTGTAATACTTAAAGTTGAACTTCTTTAAATCAACTCCTAAATTTAGGGCATCCAAAATATATTTGCATATACAACGTCCTAGTTCAATAGGGAAAGAGATTCCCTGGTCATCTTTCAATAGAAATGTCTTACTTACATGAGCCAACTGTCTGTGTAACTTGACTAACACAAAACAATCCAATGCATATCTAGGTAACTTTATTGGTTCACCCTCGAACCCCAACTCTAAGAATCAATCTACCAGTAAAAACATCATTAAATCTTTTGTAGTTCTCATGACATATTTCTTTCTACAAGTGGGGATATTATCCATAAATTATAATATTTTCCATCTAGGGTTCACGAGGTATACCCACCCAATATCTTGTACAATCCAGGTAGTAAAAGAGAAATGGGGGGATAAAGAAATCCCTATGACCTAGACGACCCATAGCCAATTGATCATGAACAAATTTGACTATCACTTCCCCCCAATCAAGGTATTGTATTCCTTGCAGAATAATTGGATGAAGAAGTACATCCAATTTCAAAAATGAAAGGCTTGGTTAGTTCCCCTAAGCCTATTCAATAACACCACTAAATCCATCACATACAACTTCATGTGCTCTCTAGTAAGAGGCTTTGGTAACCTCTGGTTTTTTTTTTGGAATTGCAACAACCAACTTCTGGCTATAATACTTATGTATTGTGATTTATTCTCAGTGAAATGACTCACCGACAACAAAGGGGTAAAATCTGAATATGCCTCTTTCTCTAGAATTCTCATGATAGACATAATGGTTTCTCTATCGACCAACCAAAAAATGTCTCCATTATATTTTATAATGTAGAGGTGATGAGAGTCATATCTATTCATACATTCACAAACTAGCTCAGGGCATATGATAGCCAGGGGAAAAGTTACAGCTTCCACAAGGCCACTCTCTGTGATTTCTTTCTTAAAAGGGGAATCCTGCGAGATTCTTAACTCTTTCCAGGAATTCCTCTAAATCATAATGTACTAGGGATGTGTCTCCAAGATCAAGAGACAAAAAAAATAGAATAGATGCATTTTCAAAAAATTAAAAGGCAGTCTTCATGACAACAATTCTACTAAATTTTAAGGGGTTTCGGGTCCCCATAAAACCTATTTTTACCAGAAATAAAAAACAATTCTACTAAATTGAATAAACAGTTAAGCTTAACAGACAACACAAATATAGCCAAATCATTAACAGAGATAAAAATACCAAAAATCACCTTCACCCACTTGAAATTCTTGCAACTCAAGAATTGGAAAAACCTTCTTTACCTCCTGCTCATTTTCCTCTGCTTTCCAAATTGGTGTCTTTTTAAATCATTGGACGAGCTTTTAGTTACTACTTAAGAGGATAAAATCTCAGAGAGTAATTGTTAAATCTCCTTACTCGTGTCAATTTTACATAAAAATATGCTTTCCCCAATGTGAGCATTTATTACTTGTTACTTCACTACACAATCTTACCATATAATGATTACCTTTTCCCTTTTAGGATCCCCCTTCTTAAAATTCATATTTATGAGATGCCCCAAACATTCCTTTTTCCGCTGGCTAGTTTCCTGACAAATCATCCCCTTTTTGCTTCATGTTTAAATGATGCACTTCCAAACCATTTGAACCAAATGAACATTGAAAAATTAAGTTTAATGAGTTCAAGTTCATCTAGCTTGCTGATTCCACTTTGAAGATCAAAATTAATCAAAAGAAAGAGGACATGGACTGGCCCAACAGTTTGAAAAGACTGACAAAGATTGAACCATGAACCCGTTGAACTAGTTGAACTCAAGTTCAATTGGTTCAACAAATTATTTCCCGTAGACCAGACACCGAAAACATAAAGGTTTAGATACGTTGGGCCATCATTGAAATCATTGAACCGGGTGAACCTGATGAACTTTCGAAAGGTTCAAGCCCGAAGCTCAATGTTTTCATTTCACTATTGAACCGATACTTAACACAAGATTTTTAAAGTAAAAAAATATTTAAAAGGGCCCGACACTTCCATAAAAGGGGAATTTGGCTTCAATTTTTACCGAACAAAGCTACATGAAATTATAAATAGGGGTAAAACTTGGGGTTGAGGTAACAAGATGAACTATGATTATTTTAGGGAGAGATATCCACCTATCCTAGCAGTGAAGTCCTGGGAGAGAAAAAGCCCAAAAGCAATGAGAATATCTATTACAATCACCTCTTGTAGTGTAGTTATACTTGGATAAGCATATAAGGTAAGGGAAAGCTTTTTGATGATTCCTACGGTTTGAACTCTATTTTCGTCAAGCTACATGACCTCTCTATTTAAGGGCTCATATTAGAGATTTAGGGCCTCAAATATTTGTTTGGGCATGAATTTAGTATTGGCTCCTCTATCAATCATGGAATTGTGTAGAAATTTACCATTGACAATCAAGGTTAGGTAGAATGGGGTAGGTATAGGTCATTCTACCTTGGAGCTTGTGTTAGAAACTCCTTGATTAACGCAAGCAATGTGAGCATGCATCTAATTTATAGACTCTGCCTATTTGCTTGATGACCCCTTATCCGTTTATGGTGCTGGGGTGATTTCCAGGATAGACTGTGGCTTCTTTGCACCAGACAATGCTTCTTGCAATAGTGACCTATGTCCTATAATGGTAAGGATGTCCTTGAGAGATACACTTGTAGGAGAATTCTTTAGCTGCTCAACAACATTAAGAGCGGCTGACATAGTTAACTTCAACTCTCCAAACTTGTGGGTCTTCGTCTCATTTGGCTTTAGATAGGGAGAGACAACAATGGTTTCAAAGGCAGCTTTGCTAGAAGTATGATTAGATTGATGAGTCACCTACTCACCCATGTTCCGTCTCATTGAGAAAATATTGTAGTCTAACCACACTTGCAACATTTTGGAAATGGATGTGGAAGCATCATTAGGGTTGAAAAGATTTGTGAGCACCACCTCCTCTTCTTCCATCCACAAAAATAATACATGATTAGGAGCATTCTCTACCTCTCTTTACAAAGACATGAATTGCATTTGGGAAACAAGCATAATCGTCTCCATGCCGATGGATGCATACATGCTAGGGTCAATGGAAACCTCTTGATCTCTCTGTTCTGCAACACACTACTGCAAATTTTATCATGGGAAATCTCAGAATGTGTGAGCTTCATTTCAAGGGAAACACCATACATTGTCATCAGCTAGGTTATTTTGGAAAGGCATCAGATCTCTATTTTGGCTAAGAGGAACAACTTGTAGAGGATTGGGAATAGTAGCTAACTTATTATTTGCTTGTGGATGACCAAAGTTTGAACCCCCTTGATTTTTATTTTCCTGGAAATTAGGCTTCCCAAAGTGATAGTTTTGATAAGGCGGTCTAGAAGAGGGAGTTTGTTACCTCTTCAGATTGATGATTTCATTAGAAAAGGTCCGCAACAAATTCTTCATCTCATTTACCTCATATGCTAAAGTGGTGGGAGCAGTTGCATTATTGGGCTGAACATTGGGATAATAGTAATGAGATTGGGGTATAGGGGAAACACTGATGTTGGCTTCAACATGAATAGGCGTAGCTTGAAAATATGGAAAAAAGGCATAATAGGTTCAGGTGGAAGCTGGCCTGCATCACTGAGGCTATTTTATTCCCTTAGAATAATTATGTAAGCGTTTGGTAAATAATTTCTGCCCATAGATTGGATCATCACAGAGATGTTGGGGTTGAAAGACTTCATATAGAAAACAAAAGCATGTCGGATGGGGGATGCACGAAAACATGAATTCTATGCCAGGTTTTTTTAAACCTTGTGTTGAAATCTGTTATATCTTCTTGCAGAGCTTGCTTAATGGTGGTCATATTATGGAGCAATGAAGATTGATCTCCTTTTTCAGTAAACTGTTCATAGAAAGGGTTACCCAGTTGGTCCCAGATAGCAATGTAATTAGTCATGAGAGAGCGGTACCAATCTTGAGCTTTGCCTTTGAAAGATGTTGCCAAAAGTCTCAAAGCCACGTCCTAGTCTATGATATTATGAAGTGTACAAACCTCCACCACATATTGAAAATAATCTCTGAGAGTCTTAGAATCTTCTCCATAAGACTTAGGAAGAGCCTTGAGAGATGAAGTAGGAATTTGCCCCCAGACAACTGGAGGGGTAGGGGGAACCAAAGGACTTCCTTTATTCAAAGCCACAAAATTTTTAGGAGGATTTTGTGTCATTGGTTATTGTTGAGCTTGACCTTGCGATTGATAGACTTGAACTTGTGGTTGTCCATGCACGTGTTGACCTCTATAACTCCCAAAAACCAATGGAGGGACAAGAAAATGAGTTTCGAATGTAGTTTGGGATCTAGTAACTGGTTTGTGGATCATATACCTACTTAATATTTAGACTATATTTTTGTATGGTCCCACCGGGTGTGCCAGAAAAGAACTATTGATATCTAAAATTACTTTTAGATAAATGACCTATGGGAAGCTTAGTGAATGGGGGACCTTAAGCGATTTCACTAAGAAACCTCTAGGATTTTAGAAGATGCCTCTTTATTTTGTGTGGAGACCTAAAAGGGAAGAATTATGCTAATTACTAAAAGGTGATACACCAAGATTTTAGAACACTCAAGAAAAAATGCATAGGCTATCTTGAGAAAAGGAATATCAAGCCAACCTTTAAACAACTATGTATTAGGCATAGTCACATATATATAAAAATAAACCTTTCAAGCATATGACATAGAGTGAACCATACGATGATAATTTCAAAACATGGGAAATCGTGTAGCATAATATATTCAACAAAAACCAAATATGCATACACTAAAGTCAGAAGATAACACATAAAACATTCATGAAACAATGAATCTTAAAGAGACCAAATGGCTTGAAGATCGGTTTATTATATTATAGATTCAGATGCACATTACAATTTTAAGGCTTGCAAAAATTAGCTTTTCAATATTTGTAAATGTTTTGTTCAAATTATAAAACCCTGCATTATATACTAGCTAAGAAACTACTTTGATCCCAACAAACATAAATCAGCTCTAAAACTGCGCCACATCGCATACTCCGCTGAGCTAAGAAATTGCAACCTCCATTGCTGGCCATGAAAGGAAGGCAACTAGCACATGTTTTTTCAATAAAAATAGATTCTTCATCGTTTTCTCTACAACTATTGAGCTACAAAAATTGTGCCCAAAGTGAGAAAGAATTGAGTTCGTGGATGCAAGATGCATGAAAAAATTTGGTTGGAACAAAAAGTCACATGACATTCAGGCACAAAATATATTCTTGAAATAAAAATGAACCTCTTCAACCACCTGTGAGATGACCACGTGTATCACTTAAGTAAAACATAGGCCCACCAACAAGAAAGGTAATGTGGTTAGCACTCGATAAATACGTGGCACTCAAGCGTAGAATTTACTGACAAGAAAAGAAAGCTACCTTTAAAAGGCCCTCCATGTTGATAGATGACAAGCGCGCGCTTCATCTTGACTAAAAATACTGCAAAGAGGAAAAATAAAGCAAAGGTAAAAATCTCTTTAGCGGAAAGATGAAAATCATTCACATGTACCTAATAAAATATCCATAGAAAATGACTTTATATTTGTATAGAGGATGTTGAGATCATTCCAACAATGTGTGGAAGTTTAAAAACAAAGTCCATTTGCTCAAGTTATAGCCCTAAAAAGTGCAAAAATTGAAGGATGAATTTGGAATCCTGTTACATAAAATTGATGAAATTTTTGGTCAAACTATCACCATGAGGAGATCAACACCAAAATCAACTTTCCAAAATTATATTTTTTGCATAATTTAGATATTGTATGTTCAAGTTATGAGTAATTTGTGTTCCTTGCATAATAATTTTGATGAAGAAGTACATCCAATCTTGAAAATGAAAGGCTTGGTTAGTACCCCTAACCCTATGAAATAATACCACTAAATCCCTCACATATGACTTCATGTGCTTCCTAGTAAGAGGCTTGGGTAACCTCGAGCCGCATTTTTGGAATTTTAACAACCAACTTCTGGTTATAAAACTTATGTATTGTGATTTATTCTTAGTGAAATGACCCATAGACAACGAAGGGTTAATATATAAATATGCCTCTTTCTCTTGAATTCTCATGATAGACATAATGGTTTCTCTATCAACCAACAAAAAATGTCTCTATTATCTTTTCTAATGTAGTGATGACAGGAGTCATATCTGTTCATATATTCGTGAACTAGCTCAGGGCATATGATAGCTGGGGGAAAACCACAAGGTCATTCTCTATGATTTCTTTCATAAAAGGGAATTCTGCGGGATTCTTAAGTCTTTTCCTAAAATAATCTAAATCATAATGAACCAGGGATGTTTCCCCATGATCAATAGACGAACAAACACAACTAAATGCATTCTCAAAAATTTGAAAGGCATTCTTCATGACAACAGTTCTACTAAATTGAATAAACAGTTAAACTTCACAGACAACACAAATACTGCCAAATCATTAACATAGATACAAATGTTGAAACTCACCTTCACCAACTCGAAATTCTTGCAACTCTAGAATTAGAAAAACCTTCTTTACCTCCTGCTCATTTTCCTTCGCTTGCCAAATTGGTGTCTTTTTTAATCATTGGATGAGCTTTTAATTACTACTTAAGAGGATAAAATCTCAGAGAGTAATTGCTAAATATACTTACTAATGTTAATTTGACATAACAAGATGCTTTCCCCAATGTGAGAATTTATTTCTTGTCATTTCACTACACAACCTTATCATATAGTGATTACCTTTTCCCTTTTAGGAGCCCCCTTCTTAAACTTTATATTTACAAGATGCCCCGAATATTCCTTTTTCCGATGGCTAGTTTCCTGACAAATCATCTCCTTTTTCCTTCATGTTTAAATGATACACTTCCGAACCATTTGAACCAAATGAACCTTGAAAAAATAAGTTCAATGAGTTTGAGTTCATCCTACTTGCTGATTCCACTTTGAAGATAAAAAATAATCAAAAGAAAGAGGACATGGACTGGTGCAACATTTTGAGAAGAGCGACAATGATTGACCATGAACCCATTGAAATCAAGTTCAATCGGTTAAACAAATTATTTCCCACAAACTAGATGCTGACAACATAAAGGTTTAGATATGTTGGGCCAACATTGAACTCATTGAACCAGGTGAACCTGATGAAATTTCAAAAGGTTCAAGCCCGAAGTTCAATGTTTTTAGTTCACTATTGAACCGACACTTAACACAATATTTTAAAAGAAAAGACAATAATTAAAAGGGCCCGAAACCTCCATAAAAGGGGAATTTGGCTTCAATTTTTACTAAACAAAGCTACACAAAATTTAAAATTGGGATAAAAATTGGGGTATAGGTAGTACTAGCTCTTGTTGGGGACTGCATTTTCGGACAAAATGCAGAGAACTTTGAATTTCTAGTTTCGCAAAGACTAAGGAAAGAAAGACAACAAAGAAGAATTTACACAAACAAAAAATGAAACAAAAACCACACAACGATAAGAAAAAATAACTATGCACAAATAGGGGATTCATGTTTCACAACTTATACAATTTGAGATCTTGCCCATTAGAGGACAAGGATAGCATAGATCTGTCTAGGTATGCAAGCTTAAATGAATTAGGATTTAATACATGGTGGACCTTGAAAGGCCCTTTCCAAAGTGAGTCAAATTTCCCATGGGTGCCTTTCCGTTGTCTTCTCTTGTCCCATAACAATACCTAATCGTCTTCCATAAACGCTTTGGGCCTTTCTCTTCTATCAAAGATCTTCTTGACTCTGGCCTGATGCACAGTGATTTTGTCAACTGGTTCATCCATTACTTCTTCAAGTTTAGTCATATGCATTACCCCTTTCTCCAAAGAACTTTGAAAATACAGATCTTCCACTAGACTCTATAACTTGGATGCTGCTAGCTCAAGTAGAAATGATAATTGAGCTCCTATACTATATACCAACTCAAACAGAGCCATTCCTATCACTCTCTTTGACATGGTTCTATTAGCCCACAGAGCTTCATATAACCTTTTGTGCCAATCTTTTGCATTATAAATGACTCACTTCTTCATGATTTATATCAAATTTTTGTTACTAGACTCTTCCTGACCATTACCCCGAGGATAATAATCTGAGGAGTGGGAAAGGGATATACGAAGATCATAATAGAACATCATCAGTTTATTAGAGGAGAAATAAGTGGAATTATCAGTTACAATTTTTTGTGGCACTCCAAAGTGCACAAGAATGTTTTCTTTAAGGAAATTGCATACTACTTCTGAAGTGGTATTCTTCCCTGGTATAGCCTCTACCTATTTTATGAAGTAATCTATAACTATAAAGATATATGAATCTCCAACACTTGAGGAAGGTGAGAGAAGTCCTATGAAGTCTAAACCCCACTGTTTGAATGACTCTTCAACAACAAAAAATCTCAAGGGAAGTGCTACAAGCTGTGGTTTTCCGGCAAACATCTGACATTTCTCACAATTTGCTACCCATTTGTAAGCATCCCTCAACATTCTTGGCCAGTAGTAATAGTTTCTAAGGTTTTTGAAAGAAATTACCGTAGAGGATAAATGCCCACCACAAGCCTCATCATGAAAGGGTTTTAGAAGCTTTTATTGTTTCTCCTTATCTACACACCTCAGAATGTCCCAACTAAACCCTTATTGTATAATACATCCTTCCAAATGACATACTTACCACCTTTCAATTTTAATTTACTCTTTTCTTGTGGTGATAAATAACTAGGACAATCTCTATAAGCTAATTAATACACCACGTTTGTGAACCAAGGATCTTGCAAACTTATGAATAAGATGATAGGAGGATCTTCTTCATTCTCTTATTTATTCTTAGCACTCAAATTACACAAACCCTGAGCCTGAACCAATTTGGTTGGGTGGATATGCAATTCATACTCTTGTATTTTTTCCACCCATGTTCCCCTTTTGTTCATGCCCACTACTTGCTGTATCAACACACTGTTTACAACCGAATCAGGTACAAAGGCTGTCGAGTGTGAGTGTAGGATGTAGTACCTAAACTGCTTAACAAAATTTACTAATAAAAATTCCTATTTTTATGTTAAAGATTAATTGAGCTCATTCTTTTTAAAAAGAATGATCATGAATTCTATGGGAGCTTCAACCCCTGATCCATTCTTCTGCAAGAGGATACCCGACATAGTATGTTTTGAAGCACAAAAATATATAATAAAGTATTTCTTCAAGTTGGGATTAACCAATGTAGGTGTGTGTGCTATTTCTTCCTTGATGTCTTCAAATACTTTCTTTAAAATTTCAATCCATTTGAATATTTACTTTTCACTCATTAAACCCACTATATACTTTGTAGTTTCAACGAAATCAGGGATAAATCGCCTGAGGAAATTTACCTGTTCAAAGAAGGACATAACCCTGCTTCTGTTTGAAGGGAGACTCATTATTTGGATTACTTTGACTCATTCTAGATCGATCTTAATACCGTGTATAGAGACCAGATGCATGATTAATTTTCTGTCACGCCGAATATTGATTTTTTGGGGTTTAGAGAGATACCACGATCTCGACATCTTTGCAACACAACCTTTAAGTCTTTCAGATGATTCTTTATTTTTTTGAGAAAACACAGTTAAGTCATCCAAATATATCACAATGATACTATCTCTCAAATCTATGAATGAATAGTTCATAGCTCTTCGGAAAGTGGCTCTTGCATTAAATAGGCCAAAAGGCATTCAATTATATGCAAAGGTCCCCATGGAGTGATGCAATATTTTTTATGTTGATCTTCTTTGGCCACAATGATTTGATTATATCCTGAGAATTTGTCCATCATTGACATCATCTCAGAGCCAACCAATATCTATAATATGCGATCAATAATCGGTAAGGCATAATTATCCTTCAAACTAGCCTGATTCAAGTTCGTAAAATCTACACAAATTCTTATTTCACCGCTATTTTTCCTTACCAGAATGATTTTTTCTATCCAAGTTGAGTGATGTATAGGATAGATAATTTGAGATTTTAATATCTAATCAACTTCCTTATGAATGACCTCTGTGACCTTGGATTTATAGGTCCTCAACTTCTATCTGAATGGAGACATATTTGGTTTGAGGCAAATTCGGTGCTGAAATTGACCATTCTTGAAATCTTGTTGGCATTTGGTGAAGATGATCTATATTTTGATAATAGTATTGTATTGAGGTGTTGTCATTACTGGCACCATGATGTCTTGGAGATGAGAGATCAACTATACAGATGGTGATGGTGATTCAGATGAAGAATTGACAAAGTGTACAGTCAATCGCGTAAAGAACATCGAGCGACACTAAGGCTATTGAATCTAGATTTGGAGAGAGATATAAGGTGTGTGATCATGTAGTGATCATATATAGAGGTATCTCTACCTATGTTTATGATTTCATCAATTAGTTTGATGATTTGATCAAGTTATTGAAGATTCAAGTGTCACTGGCAGAAAGAATAGAGGACAGTTAGAAAAAGTTTGAATTGATCAGTTTACCATTAGTTAATGATTGTTTGTGACCTGATTTATGTTATATTGACTTTATTGGGTTGACCAATGTGTTTTGGCAAGATCAGATTTAGAGTTTAGGTTAGTGAGTAAAATGTTTTAGGTTAAAATATGACTTGTATAACTTGTTAGAAAAGAAGGATGAAATTGTGATTTAGGGTTACAGTTTTAGATGCTGTGATTGGAGTTGATGTTTATTTGGAGTTGGTTGATGTCTAAGGCAGTGCAATGATTAGAGCTGAAATGGACCTATCAGAAATAAAGGTCATATTCAAATCAGACATTCTTGAGTCTATCTCAAGGCAAGCCCTAACAGGTTTTCAAGTTAAAATCCTTCAACAAGGTCACTCCTAACATGGTGGGCATGATCTTTAACATGATCTAAAGTGTAAAATCCTCTAACCAGGTAACTCTTAGAAGGAGTTTGAAATCTCTTTATAGAGTAGTCTTTAACACGACTTGTTAGCTTCTAACTAGGCTAGAATACTCTTAACTAAGTATACCCCTAACAGGGAAAATTTCATGGTGCACTAGTTAAATTTTTGGATACTATTCCACATGTGTTTTCTCCCTCTAACAAGGGTTTCCATGGGAAAATATTGTGTGTTGTGTCTATTTGATGTGATAATTTTCTATGTGCTATTTTCTTTTGCATGTCAAATTTGTGGAAGATATTTAAGTTTTGTTTCATATTTGTGGTGCACTGATTCAACCTCCCCCCTGTCAGTGCCTTTGAACAATGGTTATTGGTTACAAAGTTTATCACTCTAGTAGGTTGAATGGAATACTTGGTGGTGCTATTCATGCAACACATATGATAATGAAGGAGAATGAAGACTATGACATAGCAGAAGTCATGAGAGAACAATTGATGGTGAACCTGGAGAAGATAAAGAAATATAAAAGGCAAAAATTCAAATATGGATAGGTAATCATGTGTTTATTATTCTATTTTTAGAACATGTTTCATGGAATAGGGAATATCACTTGGATCATAGATGCCCCAGTATTCATTCAGATTAAGAATTGCATTAAGTTTTTGGGTAATGGATTCACAAGCACAGTTTGGGGTTATTTGAAAAATTTTCAGTAGAAAATGCATGAGAGATAGAGAGAGAATTCCATCTACTATTGTAGAGAAGTACAAGGACACCATATGTTTTATGGTTGACACTAATACATGTATGATATAAGAATTTGATCCCATAACTTCATGGGTAATGCCCATGGTATACGAAGTGGAAGGAGATATACTATCTATGTATGCAGACAACCTGTTGGCTCAACTTGTAGACCCTGAGACATACAGAGTTGGAACTTATGAAGAATAATCTCTCAAAGTTAAAAGTGATCCAATGAAACTTGTAATGGAAAAGAGGGTAAGGAAAGATAGTGAAACATTCATGATGAAGAACATATTCACTAAAGAACAATTGGAGAAGATTAGAGAAAATCACGTTGCAGAACAAGATGACACATCTAAAGTAGCAGAAGTTGAATTTGAAGAAATGAGTGAAACCAGTAGTGCCCCAATTGGTAGATAGAACAAAAGCTCCACTCAAGTAAAAAAAGAGAAACCTTCTCCTTGGGTCATTATAAAGAAGAAACCTATAGTAAGTGAAAATATGAAGGCAAGTACAATAAAGGAGACTCCTAGCACTGCTAAGGTGATAGGGAAGAGATAGAGAGTTGGTTAAACATTCTTTGTTGATTTTAATGCCTGATTCTATTGTAGAAGAGATAGATCAAAAATTTAAAGAGGTAATACCTCTACTTAGGACAAGAAGTATAGATACAAGGTTGATGATTGGAGAATTTCAACCGGTAATGGATGAAACTATGGATATCTTGAGAGAACACTTAGGTTTGAAGAAAGACTCAAGTGGAACAATTCCTATAAATGTTGTTGAGGAGACAACAAAAGAGAAGAAGGATGAATCGGTGGTCATACAAATTGCAGAAGGTTTCAAGATTGATAATGTGCAAGTTACACTTGATGAAATTGATAGTACAATAGATGTTCCTATCATGGAGGTACAAAATGACCCATTGGACACTCAAGAACCGCTGACAAAGACTAAAATGAAGAAGGAAGATGATACATATTTGAGCATAGGTATCGGTCATGATAATGTTGGCAAGTTGACACTCAGGGTTTATATGACTAATTTTGTCTTGTCACTATGACAACAAAGTCATATGAAGTTTTGACAAGTAACTTCACAAACTTTGAAGATCAAGATTTGGCTAAGTATAGAAAACAAAATAGAACAGAGATATACAGTTGATCAGAGCACTAGCGCACGTGCGTACAATTGAGTCAGAATATGTGCCATTTTATTTAAGATTTATGATATGTTATTATCTTATTCTATACATGCATGGTAAGATATGACAGTATGAAGAAGTTACAAGAAGTTCAAGTGCCACTAGCAGTTCAGAAAATAGAGCATGAAGCCGACTTCAAATTTTGATTAGCGTATAATATTTTGTTTTGTAATGGCCATGCGCCTATTGTAATATGTTTGTAATTATGTCTTTAATACTCAAGTAAACACGCTTAAGCCAATTCATTTGGAAGCGTTGTGTATGTTGATTTTGGGCCGACTAAGGTCTTGTTTTCGGTCGCGTCTATTCAGGCATGTATATATACTTAACATGCAATTTTGTATTAAGTGTGAGAGTGGAAAATATGCAAAAAAGATATCTAGAAGAACAGTATAAACAAATCAGTATGAGATAGAGCTCTTTAAGAGATTAGAGCATCAACGCTTAAATGAAACTGATCAGAGAACAGTGTCATAACAACAGTTCATCTTTTGATATAGTGTATATATATTATCTGAAGGTTGTAGCCTTCATCCTATTGGGTAGTAAGCTCTGGTAGTGAGCCATTCACCTTTAACAGGGTTTTGTAAAGACTCCTAACAAGGTCATTGTACTTGCACTGTAAAGACTGCTCCTAACAGGGCAAAGGAACTCTAACAAGTTCATAAGACTAGTACAATCATTTGTGGGTACTAATTCCCACAGGGGTTTTCCTCTGATCAAGGTTTCCCTGTAAACATATCTTGTGTTATGCTTCATTTTTTATCTATTTGATTTTAGTTTCAAATTGCTGAAATAAATATAATTAACAAAAACTGATTCACCCCCCTCTCAGTGTTTCTAACAATTGGTATCAAAGCTCTGGTCCTCAGAAAGAAAGTTTAACCACTTGAGGAGATCATGGATTCAACAGAAGTGAAACATATAAAAAAGAATCTTGAAGCAGCCCTTGATGATCTTGACAGATCTGAAAAATAAAATGAAAAAATAAAGCTAAAAATTGATGGCTCCCAAATGCTTATCAAAAAATTAAGAAAATATTTAAATGATTTCTCTACGAATGATTTGGGAAAAATGGTCAAAAAGATGAATGAAGAAAACATGTCTATGAAGGACAAGATTGAAGATCTAAATGAACAACTAACATATAGCCTAACAACTATTGAAGAAAAGACTAAAGAAAGTAAACAATTAGATGAAGAACTTATGCAAGCAAATATGAAGATCTTGGAGTTGGAAAACATCAAGAAAAATATAGAATCTAAATTGACAGAAGCAAAGAATCATATTGAAAAACTACACACAAGTCCTGATCTAATTCAATCACAACTCTATGCACAAAAGTTAAGAGGAGATACTACTGGTGTTGGATATAGTGTAGCACAAAGTGAAACCAATAAAATACAAGAAAGTACAAGAAAAATCTACAGAAGTAAAGGCTACTGAGAATCTTGCAGAAGCTAGAGAAGATTCATCTAAAGATGAACACAAGATAGTTAACTGAACTTGTTATGCCTGTAAAAAGCATGGACATTTGGCAAGAGATTGTAAAGAGGTAAGACCCTTCAATGGATATTGTTATTCTTGTAATAAATTTGGTCATAGGGATATACATTGCAGAACTAGTCAAAGAAATCAGTCACAATAGAACCAAAGAAATCTGACTCAATACAATCAGAGAAATCAACCTCAGAGAAACTATCAGAACATTACATGTCAGCTATGTAATTATAATAGACACACAACCAAGCAGTGCAACATGGTAAACAATATCAATAGACCTCCAATCATTTGTCACTCATGTAACAAAGCTGGACATATCTCAAGGTTTTGCAGATCCAGAACACAAAGACAAGAAAAGCGTAAAGGATCACTATTTGAAGAATCTGGAGAAGTCAAGTTTGTAAAATCTACAGAATATTCAGGTAAAATATGGGTTGAAGTAAAGAAAGATGATGATGTTAACAAGGTAGTAGATGCATCCATAGTGGACGCAACTTCTACTTCTGGTTAGATGACCACCCTCATGGTCTTAAGGGGAGCTATTCAAGCTCTACACCCCTGCATGGCTGGTATACTCACCTCTGAGTATGCACCTATGGATTCATGTATTTGGTCACAAATTGAGAAAGTATGCATGGACGCACAACTTGTACTTCAACAAAAACAAAGATTGAAATTCTCAGTGGAAACCACGTTATGACAACAAGCATTAAATGCAGTAACTTATATATAATTCAGTAAAAGATCTTATATCTTCACTTTTCATTCAAGATTGAGCATTCAGAGAGCACATGAGAAATAAGCATTGAAGTGTTTAAGGATAACTGTTGGTTGGTTAGAAAAATGAGTTGAAGTTGAAATAGAACCCTAGCGCAGACGCGTCATTTTAGAACTCTATTAAACCCTACTTAAGAAATCAACAAGTATGAAAACCCTTGTAGTCTTTGACATCACTGAAAAGAAGAGATTCGTGTTTAAAAAGCATCCATTCAAGTCAGTTCTAGATGATGTAGAAGGGGCATTTTCCAAGACTCCATTAGGAGTCGTGCATGTTGAGGATATACGCTCTTACATTTACTGTAAGGAGTCTGTTGGTGACAACAACATAATGATGCTCATGGAATCAATGATGAAACTTGATTACTCATTCAAGGATGAATTCTCACATCTCACTGATAACCCTATTTTTGAGTATACAAATGCGCATGAGTTCTATAAACCAGAATGGGTTAAAATTCTACTCAGAGGATTCATGATGATCTGTTTTGGATTGGTGAAGTTCTTGTCCGCATTACTGCTGACCTCATTCATGAGATGACCAGACTCCCTAAGGTTGGACCTGTTCTTCCCATTGGAAAGGATGTCAATAAACAGGTTGAGTAGGCATGCTTATCTAGAAGCGATAGGCGCGGGGTGACTGTTGATCCTATTGTAGAAAAATACATCAAACTCATCACCATAATACTTGGCTACAAGTTTCAGCACGCTAGCAGACTTGATAGTGTATCCACAGCTACAATTTTGGCAATAATAAGGATGGCAAGAGATAACACACAATATAATCTTTGTGAGATATTGCGCGCACAACTAATTGAGAACATTAAAGCTATGAAGCATGACATAAGTAAAATATTCAGATTTGGCTCATTGATTATATACTTATACTTCCACATTGTTGGTAAGGTCTCTAATCTATACTTAGACAAGAGAAAACCTACTTTGTCACAAATTTCATTAAACGATACATCAGAAAGCAGTGTAAAGGACTCTATGGATATGTAGATCAAGACATTCAGAATCAAGATGCATAAGAGGTTTAGAATACCAGAGAATATAGTTGAAAAATACAAGGACACCATATGCTTCATGGTGGAAACTAACTGTACTTGCATGGAAGCAGTTGAGCCAAGAACCAAATTGATTCACTCACTTGGTTATGAAGTAGAAGAAAATGTTTTGGAAGGATATGCACAAGTTATTTTATCTGTGCCTAAAGATCCAAAAGAGCCTAGATGGGGCACATACAGAGAGAAGACAAATCAAGTTGATTCTGTCCTATACAATGCAGAAAATAAGAGGAAGGCATCAAGGATTACATCTAACATCCTGAAAGTTCATGGTGTCACCCAAGAAGACCTAGATAAAGCCAGGGAAGCTAAAATTGCAAGAGAACTTAAGCAAACACCTGTAGAAGTCAAAATAGAAAAATTAGATGATATCCACAAGAAGAAGAAGTTTGATGAGAGTACATTTGCGCCCTCTACTACTATTGACCTGGAAGCCTCTCCACCTTCGGTACCAAGAAAGATGACTAGAAGAAGGAAGCAAGTTCCCACAAGCCACCCATCCTCAAGGACAATATAGAGCAAAGTAAAGAATACTCAAGCCCCTCCTGAGGTAGGATTCAGACCTAGTCTTGAGATCCTAAGGAATAAAATCATTAATGAAGGAAGACTAGATTCAATTACAAATGTCTATGAAAAGTACCTGGAGATAGATAAATCAGAAATACATTCTATGATTATCTCTCATATGATCAAGTTTAAAAGGTCAGTTTTGGAACTTAAGACAGTCATTCTAGACAAAGTATGGAACATACTAGACTTATTGAAAAGACAAGCAATTGTAGAAGATATGAGGATTAGAAAAGACACATTAGATAATCTTCTCCCTATTTTCTCACGTGATGAGAAGGAAATACTGTTAGATCTGTTAAAACCTCATCTAAGAACCAAAATAAGAACTCTTCACATTATGAACAAAAAGTATGAGTTGGTTGGTAAAGAGACTGAAAGAGCATTCGAGCAAGTGTTTTTGGATAGACACATGTATCCATCAACAACGCCTACAACTAAAGTGACTCCAGTTCCTTCTAAACAAGAAAAAGAACCAAAGATTCTTAATGTGCCTATGTCAGGTCCACAAGATTCTACGCCTAAATTTCCATCACCCTTTGACACAGTCAAAGATTCAGATGAAACCGCTGTGATCAATGATGTTAAGATAACCATGACAACTTCAAATAATGACTTGAACAAATTTGAAAAAGCATTTTTCAGCACTAAAGAAGCATAGAAGGTATGCACTGATAATACTCCCCTGCAACAAGATGAAGTTCTTTCTAAAGACTCAACAGATTTGAATAATTAGGAAGATAATCAATCTAATGAACCACCCTCTATGGAGATCCCAGTGAAAAGTGAATGTATGGATATAATTAAAAATGCTATATTCACTCCATCTATCAAACCAACAATATTATTGTTGTCAAATTTGACCCCTGACTCAACAAACCTAGATGCATGGGGAGAAGAAGACTTGATCAAAATCAGTGTATTAGCCATGGAGAAAGAAAAAGAGAAACAAGTTATGAGAAATCCTCTCTTTCTCAAGTCAGTAAAAATTTTGAATAGCCTAGTGCCAACAAAAAATAAATTGGTAAATATTCAGTCAGTTGATGATGTCGATAACATCTCAACAAGCTTCAAAGAAAACTTCACAAGTCTAGTAGATTCAGCTACTAAAACTGTAGTGGAAAAGTACAAAAAGGGAAGATTGGATGAACTGATAAAGAACTTCTCATTAGACCTCAACTCATTGAAGATTGGTCAAACAATTCTGAAAGAGTTAGCAAAAAAAGGCAGAAAGGTGATAGCTAATTGTATGGACAGAGGCAAATTCACTTTTGAGCACATCAAGATGATTGAGGAAGTAGACATCTTGGTTGAAAATATAAGGAAATCAGTTGAAAAATCCTCCCAAGACATCAATATCTGCAACAACATCTATCAAGGGTAGATAGACAAGATCGAAAAAGCCAAGATAGAGATTAGCAAGATAAGGACCAGGCAAACCCAACTGAGAAATGCACTTACGCCCTCCTTAGTTGTATTAAATGAGAACATCAAACAGATTGATGCAACTATTGTCACATATGATCAAGGCCCCTGCATGGATCTGAAAAAAATAGAGAAGCTCACATATGCATTATGCGCCCATCTTCAGACTGTTGATGCACTCAAGGCATTTTGGCAGCAAGAAATCAAGAATCTTTAGATTGCATACCCAGATGTGTACTCTGAGTAAGTACTTAGGGACTTCATTTTTTGGCACCTTTGTCATTAATGTCAAAGGTGGAGTAGAGTATTATAAAGGAGTATGACGTATAGTAAACTTATAGTTTTTGTTGTTAAGTCAAAGTTTAAGTAACTGGGCCACATTCCTTTGTTGCCATTAATGACAAAGGGGGAGATTGTTGGCAGGTTGACACTCAGGGTTTATATGACTAATTTTTTGTTGTCATTATGGCAACAAAGTCATATGAAGTTTTGACAAGTAAGTTCACAAACTTTGAAGATCAAGATTTGGCTAAGTATAGAAAAAAAAAATAGAACAAAGATATATAGTTGATCAGAGCACCAACGCACGTGCGTACAATCGAGTCAGAATATGTGCCTTTGTAATTAAGCTTTATGATATGTTATTATGCTTATTCTATACAGGCATGGTAAGATATGACAGTACAGAGAAGTTACAACAAGTTCAAGTGCCACTAGCAGTTCAGAAAATAGAGCATGAAGCCGACTTCAGATTTTGATTAGCGGATAATATTTTATTTTGTAATGGCCATGCACATATTGTAATATGTTTGTAATTATGTATTTAACACTCATGTAAACATGCTTAATCCAATTCATTTGGAAGCGTTGTGTATGTTGATTTTGGGCCGACTAAGGTCTTGTTTTCGGCCGCGTCTATTAAGGCATGCATATATACTTAACATGCAATTTTGTATTAAATGTGAGTGGAAAAAATGCAGAAAAGATATCTAGAAGAACAGTATAAATAAATCAGTATGAGATAGAGCTCTTTAAGAGATTAGAGCATCAACACATAAATGAAATTGATCAGACAACAGTGTCATAACAACAGTTCATCTTTTGATATAGTGTATATCTGTTATCTAAAGGTTGTAGCCTTCATCCTATTGGGCAGTAAGCTCTGGCAGTGAGCCATTCACCTTTAACAGGGTTTTGTAAAGACTCCTAACAGGGTCACTGTACTTGCATTGTAAAGACTACTCCTAACAGGGCAAAGGAACTCTAACAAGTTCATAAGACTAGTACAATCATTTGTGGGTACTAATTCCCACCTGGGTTTTCCTCTGATCAAGGTTTCCCCATAAACATATCTTGTGTTATGTGTCATTGTGTTATGCTTCATTTTTTATCTATTTGATTTAAGTTTCAAATTGCTGAAATAAATATAATTGACAAACACTGATTCACCCCCCCTCTCAGTGTTTCTAACAGATAAGACTGTTGATATTCAAGGAAAAGAAACTACTAATGTGCAATCACAAGAGAAGGAAAGGGAAAAGAGAGATACAAAAGTTAATGTCGCAGAGAAATAAGTACAAGAAGAAGAAGTTATTGAAAAGGATCAAAGTGTAGAAAAGGCCACTCCTCCATTAAAGCATGAGATACAACTTGTTGTGGACTTCACACTTAAAGAACAGATTGATTTTAGTGCTATGAACCTTGAGGAGATGACTAACATTGTTGTTGTAATTAAGTCAAAGGGAAAGAGAAAGATGGTTGAAAACGATGTTCTAGTAATTATTACTGCACGAGACTTATTTTCAGAGTTATTGAGAATTGTTACATATGATGAAAATGATAGACCCATTGATCAGTTAGCCCACCTGGTAGTTGCAATTGGTGAAGAGTCTAGAATATGCAGTAGTTTTGAGGATAGAGAAGGCCTACAAGAAGAAAATATCAGAGAATCTAGCTCAGTCAATTATGACTGATAATAAAACACTCAAAGAAGCTGTCAAACAAATGCAGAGTGCATTGACTAAAGGTACTAAAATTTTGAAGTATTTTTTTATGATTTTTTTTCAAATTTTGAAGGATTTGGAAAGGGAAAAGAGTGAAGCTCAACATGAGCTTAGGCTAGTCATAGCCAACTTTGATCCCCACACTGAATTTGCTATAACATTTGGAGGGAAAGTGAGTAATATCAACACTACGTTGAGAGCCAATTGGTCTGAACAAGAAAAGAAGATTGCTAACTCATCAGAGTTGCAAAGTTTATTAATACACAAGCTAGAAGTCTTGCAATAGTGAGTGAAGGAGGCTAAAACAATATTGGCACTTCCAGATGTGTGTACCATTGATGGATTCAAAGAGATAAAATTTTTGTTTAGTGGGAAAATAGCTACAATGGAAGTTCCACCGAAGACATGGGACAATGATCTTCAAATTTTGAAAGTCAACTTCAGTGATATTTTGAGTAGAATGTAATTAGGTGATATTACTCGATATTCATACAATTTTTGACATTTTTTTTTCATACCTTTGTCATTGTTGTCAAAGGGGGAGTGAATGTATGTATGAAATGATGTCCTTAAGCTAAAATTTGGATAAGTTTATTTTGTAAGGGTTAAGGGATGTAATATACATGATTGTAATTCGTAGGGGGAGATTTGGGAATTAGTTTACTGCAAATTTTATGTTTTATTTTTTTAAGTGTTTCCATCAATGCCAAAGGGGAGATTGTTGGCATTTGGTGAAGATGATCTTTGTTTTGATCATAGTATTGTATTGAGGAATTGTGATTGTTGGAAACATGATGTCTTTGAGATGAGAGATCAGTTGTACCGATGGTGATGGTGATTCAATTGAAGAATTGAATATGTGTACAGTCAATCGGGTAAAGAACAATGAGCGACACTCAGACGATTGATACTGGATTTGGAGAGCGAGTTAAAGTGTGAAATCATGCAATGATCATCTACAGAGGTATCTCTACCTTTGTTTATGATTACATCAATTATTTTGAATAATTGATTGAGTCTTTGAAGATCCAAGTTTCACTGAGAGGAAGAACTAATGACAGTTAGAACAAGTTTGATTTGATCAGTTTACCGATCAGTTTAACGTTAATTAATGATTATTTGTGACCTGATTGATGTTATATTCACATTATTGGGTTGACCAATGTGTTTTGGTAGGATCAGATTTGAATTTTAGGTTGATGAGTAAAATGTTTTAGGTTAAAGGTAGACTTGTACAACTTTTTATAAAAGAAGGATGAAATTGTGATTTAGGGTTACAATTTTAGATGTTTCTATTAGAGTTGATGTTTGTTTGGAGCTGGTGGGATGTTTAAGCCCATGTAGTGATCAGAGATGAAAAAAATCTATCAGATAGAAAGATCATATTCAGATTAGACATTCTTGAGTCTATCTCAAGGCAAGCCCTAATAGGTTTGCAAGTTAAAATTTTGGAGGGACCTTCGGGTCTAGTGCAACTAGCACACTTGACCATTATTTTTAGGCTCAAATTTCAATGATAGGTTCCTCTTTGTATCCTATTTCTAGATATGCCCTCTTGAGTTGACTTTCAGTTATGTTTCAACCTATTTATGTTGAATATTAGGAAATTTTCATCATTTAACCTAGTTCTCGCATAATTAAATTTAATCGTATTCAATCAACATTTAAAAGGGATTAATCGGTCATAATGATCAAATTTCCTATAGGACTGAAGTTTAGCTTAATTGGTTGTTCCCTAATGCAAGAGTTTGGAAATGGTTCCTAGTTTGCATTCTTAGCCTAGACTCCATTTCCCCACATTCATTTTTGTGAACTTGACATGTCTCACAATAACATATTTTCTAATTTTTAGTTTTGGAAATGATCTTTACATGAGATTTTAAGATTTAGATACATTCATTTCTAAAAACTAATTTTTATGTTCTTGCATTAGTTAATTTATCACAAAATTGCACATTTTTATTACTTATATCATGGATTTACTATGTGTTATCATTTAAAAAACTAAATTGGTATTCAATTAGTTATTTTCATGATACATATATTTCATAGATATGATAGTGGCCTATCCTCCATTGTATCACTCTATCCCTCTCCTAAAGATCCTCCTATGCATAAGAAAATTTTGAGAGAAGAGGATGATGTCACTAAAACCTTTCTTAATGCTCTCCCTTTTAAGGATGAAACATTAATGAATCATACATGTCCCTCTCCCAAATTGGGTCCCATCCATAAGGACCTTTTGGTGCAGTAAGAGATTATTAAAACATCTTTCAAAAATACCCCTCCTAGTTATGAAGATTTGAGAGATAATGTTTATCCATCTCCTAAAATGTACCTACTTAACGAGGATAGTTTGGTTAAAGAGGATGATTTCATTTCTATTTTTCCTAGTGATACGTTACCTTATATTCACTTAAATGACCTACCTTATAGAGATTAAGCATTGATGAATTATATTTGTCCCTATCCTAAATTTTTTACTACTCATGAGGACACTTTAGTACATGAGGATGATATCACTAGTAATTTTCCCGATGATCTCTCTCCCAAAGATGAAGCTTTAGTGAATAAAGAGCCCAGCCAAGTCAATGCTATCCATATTTCCAATCATGTGAAACCTCAAATTGTTGTCTGTATTCAATAAGATCCTCCTCAACCTCAAAACAAACTAGTGATTGTTGTTAAAGGTGCTAAGAATCCAACTAGATCTCCTGACTACATATTGAACTATACAAAACAACCCACTCAAAGAAATAGAATGAATCAATAACCAAATTTAATGTAGTAGCTCACACATATAACACTCAAATAAATAATAAAAATTCAAATATTCTTCCTATTTATCAACCTTTTGTTCCTCCACCCCCTCATCTTTCACATGTTAGTAAGGAGTATAATCTTGTTGAGAAAATTCATGCTACTCTAGCTAATATCTCCTTTTGGGATTTGATTCAAACTTTACCCACATATTGCAAGATTCTCCAAGAAACCTTATAGAAGGTAGCTATACCACCTTATGCTAGAAAAAATTATGTAGCAACCTTTCTTGATTGTATGCATGGAACAAAGATAATTATCATGTTTAAACAACACGAGTTACCACCTTTGGAAACTCAAAATTAATATGATCCCCTCATGATTATCGTGTTCATCAATAAATATGCAATAAGATGTACCTTAGTTGATAATTTATCATGTATGAAGGTTTGTAGCATAATCTTGTTAAATGAATCAAATTTGATACCTCCCTCATCCAACCTAATTGTACCTCTATCTGTGGCTTTGATAATGTTGGTAGATAGTGGTTAGAAACAATTGCATTACCTATTAAGTAGGTCATGTGATCTTACCCACTATCCATTCCACACATGATACTCTCACATAGAACCGTCATCTAGGTAGACTATGGCTCCATGCTATACAAGTAGTCCCTTCTACTCTTCCTTGTAATCTCAAATTCATTTATGATAACAAGATGTATACTCTATAAGGCGATAACAATTTGTATAGTGGTATCCAAAAAGAAGTATAATATGATATCTTCCCTTAACACTATTATTCCTTCTACAACACAATCTCTTATCAATGATTATCTCCTAGAGAAAATTTGGGGTTCTTTAGACTTTACACCCTACTTTTGTAGAGAACATAAATAACCTAAATTTTAAACTAAAGCCTCAAAGGAGCCTAGTGTGTCATTTATCCAAGATTATTCCAAATCCATTCCAAAATCTTCTTTGTCCAACACATGTCTTGAAGATTATTGAGGCTCTTTAGACTTCAACCTAGTTGAAACTGAGAAAGTCCTCTCCTCCTGATATTTTAACACCCAAAATATTTCCTATATTTGATTTGGAAAAATGCTGTGGTGTTGATATTAATTTTTTTCTAAACATCAATACAATAGACATGGTTAAGTATGTATGCAACAAAGTATGAAGGCTCATAAGAAATCTACATTTTACTTCTCTTTAAACGAGATTAAGTTTTCCAATCTCCTCCTTGGTCAACATCCCCTCCCCTATTGTCTAATACATATTTGTCTTCTTTTCCTAACTTTTCATCACAACAAGAGAGTATTTTGTTTAAGCTTCTTAAAGCCAACTTAATTACCCTCCCTTGGAAAATTCAAGGAAAAAACCATAAACAAAGCCAAGGAAATCCTTCTTGTTGTATATATCATATAATCTATGTCCATTCCACTAATGAATGTGAAGATTTGGATTGTGAAATTAAATAACTTACTAATTGGTATCATTCAAATGACAAGTGACATTGAGTGGCACCTTTGTCCCGTCCCCTTTAGAAATCTATTGTTTTTCCTATTATGTTTCTCGTCACTATGTGATACTTGTAGCTTACACTTTTGGGGGCATTGTCTTTCATGGTGGTACAATTTCATGTGCAACATGATAGATTTATTGTTCTTGTCTCTATACTAGGGGGAAAGAATAGTTTTCAAACGTTCCTCATTTTTAAAGATCCACATTCCTTCTGTTGAGTTGTGTCATTTCAAATATTTTTTTCTTGCATAGATTTGTCTGTCCTTCATGAGGATATTATCCTTGCTTGGAGATGTGTATATGATTCAAACCTCTTCCTTTCTTGAAATCATTTATTTTAAAATATATCTCCTTGGTGTGAAAGTGTGTGATCCTTAATCAATAATACCCTCTTCTAAGAATTTTGGAAGGCATACATTCTTGATTTCCTCCACCTTTCTTAGCATTGAAGATGCCATCTTTAATAAAGATCTCCTCTCTCTATGAAGGTAGATATATTTAGGAAGATTTCCCTTCTTCCACCTATGATAGTAATGCAAGTTGATAAGCATCCCTTCACACTTAATGTGAGATATATCCTTTACAACTATCTCTTTTTTGCTTTGAAAATCATATCCTTTATAAGGACTTTCTTCCTACCTTGGAATACATGCATTTTGTTGAGGATATATCCTTGGTGTTGAAGGTGTCGTATCCTTGATATAAATATCTATCTTCCTTAAGATACCAACATAGAAGCATGTTGAAATATTAAGGGAGGAAAATGAGACTTCCTTTTTACTTGTAGTAATTCATTGATGTGCCACAAAAGTGGCTGTTTTATTTTACATAAAAACCTTTGAGGCATGGTTGTCAATCTATCTTTAGCATATAAATCTTTGTTTCAATCATCTAGATTTGTGTGGCTTACCAGTTGATCCCTTGATAATAATATATTTATTATTTATCAATTATTGGTCAACTAGCTTAATGTGCGATCTCAATTCAATAGGGAATTCAACAAGAAATAAAAGGTACGCAGAAACCTATAAGTATTGTGAAAAACATGGACAATAGAGAAACTCTAACTAGGAGTTGTATGCATTAAAAGTCATGATTAACTTTTTCAAAAAGAGTTTTAAACACATATGTAGAATCTTAACAGTCTTAGGATTCCAACAAATTTTAACAATAGAGATTTTAGAGAATAAAACAATAAACCTAATTATAAATATTTAGGAAACTACAAAATTTGGTACCCCAACTTGCAGGGTCATAAATTTTTGCTTAGTGCTCAAACTTCAAAACCATTTGCATCATTGGAAAGGTATTGAAGATATCTAGTTTTAGTTCCTTAGAACCATTCTTTTGGAAGTTCTTATAAGGAATCAATGACACCTCCAACCCTGAATTCCACTCTAAAGACCTCCAAAAGTGCGATTTACTAAATCATAGAAAATAACAAAAAAAACCATTTTTAGATTTTTAGTTTTTTCTCACTTATGTCACCCTCGGAACTTTCCCAATATTTCCTAGATCATCCTCAAACTATTGTGGACAATTTCCATTATGCTCTGGATCAACTCCATATGGCTCATGATCACTCCCGACATGTGCTGAATCATCTCCATACTGATCTGGACAACTCCCAACACATGCTGGATTAATATAGATTACTAATTTTTGTCCTTTTTTTTTAAAATATATTTCCTTAGGCACGATTCATATAACATAACATGGATAGCTAGTGTGATTGTTGTTGTTTGTGTCTCCTCAGAAATTGATTACTAATGTAGCATGACTTGCTATTTTGATTGTTTGTTACAATACATGAATCAACCAACATAACATAGCTTGTTAGATAATTTAATCCATGCCTCCTCTCATCAATTGGTGTATCCAATTGTTATTTCTATAAGACCACTTGTTATCATGAAATATGATGAAGTGAATGATATTAGAGATCAATAAGTTTTTGACATTGAGGTCTCTTCAAGTGCTTGACTTAGAATATTTGATTTTCATTAGTACTAAAGTTGTTTTCTTTGTGTATATTTGAAGGTTTTTCCATGGATTGATATGATCCTATGCTTGAGGACTTGATCATCCCTCAAATACAATGTCATCCTATCCTTGGCTTGTCTTTCTCTAAGTTTCTCTTTGTCTTCATTTCTACTTCATCATTCTCATGAGTGTAAATTCATACTCTCACTAAAGTGGGGGCTAAATGTAGTGTTGTAAGTTGTAACCCTTAAAAATTTCGCACTCCTTTTCGGGGACTTTCTTTAGTGTGCCTTATCCTATGTTATTTCAAGCTTATTAAACATGAAATTGAAATGAAAGTGTGTTGTAATTTAGTAGAGTCTAGATTTGAAATTGAAGTATTTGAACCTTATACCTTCTTGATGAAATTCTCTTTGAATGTGATCACAAGTGTTGAATTAATAACATGACTTGACATAAGAGAGATCAATCAAAAAACATGCTTGCATGGAAGTTGTTGTAGCTTTCCATAATGCTTCGATTTGAAACTTTGCTAATGCCTTGATTATGGTTGATTAGTTTATCAATTGAATTGCATAGAAAACCTGATTATTGATGAACATGATGTTTCAAATGAGGGATGAAATGATTTTATGCATCTTCCAATGAAACATATTCAAAATTTCAAAGTCAACTGACATGGAGAAGGGTTTCCCACTCTTGCAATTTAGTCGTTAGATGATTTGACTTTGGGCCCTTTTTATGAGGTCAAGGTCACACCAGGTGGCCCTATCCTAGTTCAAGGTCTCCCAGGAAACCTTGACCTACCAAATTAGGCTGGGTCAAGGAATCGAGGTCCCAAATATTGGTAAGAAACCATTGAGCTAATGTGAGCAGAATTAGACATGATCATGCATATAATGCCAGGAGTGCCAAAATTAGGCCTACACAAACATGAATTTGTATAGGGATATAATTTATGATGCTATATTTATCCCTCACTTTAGTGGGAGTATGAGTCTATACACATACTTATGGTAAAGTATAGGACAGAGAGAGATAGATGAATGAGCAAGACTGCAAAGATAAGACATCAATAAGTTTATGGGAACAAACACCCCAATTTTAGGATCTTAACTCGTAGTACCACATGAAAGGCCACACAAAAAAATTAAAAAAAAAAGATTAGCAAAAGTAAGAAAAAAGACACACACAAGTGATTAGTACTAAGTCAACTATTTGAAAAGACCTCAACAATTGAAATGTCTCAACTTCTAATATCATTCTTGGAATGTTATTGCAAGAACACAAGTGGTCACATGGAAAGAGAAAGAGCATACATAAAAAATAAGATAAGACATCATGATCCAGCCAACTAGTAAAATGTGTTATGATATGGGCTCATAGGGAGAGATAAAAGAAACATGGATTCCACAAGATAGTAACCTTTATTATGTTAGGTGAACCATGAAAGATCATAGATACTACATGAAAACAAGTTGTATTATTTCATGTGATCCATGTGAAAAGAGGAAGAGTTGAAATAGCCTAGAAAGTTGTATTAAGATAATTCCACTCATCTTAAGAGATGCTTTAGTGCAAAGAGAGTTGAATATTCTAGCAAGTTATGTTATGCTAGTCAACTCATGTTGAAACTCAGTTCCAAGGAAAAGTCAAATGCTCTAGCAAGTTTTGTTATGCTATTAGACCTATCATGAAATATCGGTGCCTAAGGTAACCAATAAAACCATTGTTTTCCAAGAAATACATAAAATGATGCCAATGAGAGTCAAATAGCCTATCAAGTTGTGTTATGCTAGTCAACCCATCCTAAAATATTGGTGCCAAGGATAACTAAGAAACTAATTGTTTATTGGGAAATCTATAATCAGTGACAAAGAGAGTAAAATAGTCTAGCAAGTTGTGTTATGCTAGTCAAATCATCCTCAAAATATCTAAATAAGGATAACAAAAAAAATCACGTTATTTGTGAGCAAATCCTGAAACATACGAATAATCAAACAATGAATGATATTCATGAGGAAATCCCACAATACTCATTGATAGATTAGTTTTGGTCTTGTTGATATGAGGTAGAAGGAGAATAATTTGTATTTGGTCTATGTTTTCTTCTTCGTTTAGGAAAGACACATGTGATCAAATATGCTTGAAAAAGATTATGAACAACATTATCTTGAGTTGCAAATATTAAGCCTTCTCTAGTATGTTGTGAAGGAGGAGGGTCTATAAGGACTTTTATTCCTTGTTCCATTTTTTCAAGGCCTTCCTACTATAGCCTCACTTGAAATCATGTTATAACCTACTTCAAAATATGTCTTTAATTTTGAAGGTGCATGGCTTTCATCACAAACCTTATTGAAATTTTTGGTGTACGCATGAATAGATGGAGGGGGATTGACCTTTATAGGTAGTTTCATATTCATATCATCAGTATTCATAGCCACTTTGTTAGATTGGGAAGAAATAGGATCATCTAAATCTTCATATTTTCTTAACGCTATGTTAGGAATCACAGATAAACATATTGTGTCAAAAAATGTTGATGGCTAACATAAGATCTAGGAGAATAAGGAGGATCTAGGGTGATAGATGTACAAAGATTAACATGTTTAGCTTGTCAATCTTGCACCAAAGTATCTTTGTGAGGAGATGATCCATTACTACTCTTTACTGTTTGATCTCTATTGGAGAGATCATTTACAAGAGTATTGATTCCGTCCTTATTGACAAAACATAGCCTAGGAGAGGTATACATGTAATTTATTACAATATGATCTCTAGGATAGTCTTTATCTACAAAAGCTTTTATGATATCAAGACATTCCATTAACTTCCTTAAGAATTCTATCATATAACAAAATGGAAGATGGATACCAGCTTTGAAAAATGATTCAAAAGTAGGAAATATATTTGAAATCCTTATGATGCCATATGTAAGAGTGCTATGAATGAATGCAAACAACATGAAATGAAAGAGGCTATTATCTAACACAAGATTTTGGTAAATATAGGTTGATACAAATACCATGACTTGACATAAATGACATCAATCAAAAAACATGCTTGCATGGAGGTTGTTATAAATTTCCACAATGCTTAGATCTAAAACTTTTCTAATGCCTTGATGATGCTTGATTAATTTCTCAATTGAATTGCATAGGAGATTTGATTATTGATGGAAATTATGTTTCAAATGAGGATGGAAGCCTCTCTTTCATATCTCTCCCCATGAAATACAATTAAATTTTCAAAGTCAACTTATAGGGTGAAGGATTTCGTGCTCCCACAATTTACTTGTTAGATGATTTAATTTTGGACCCTTATTGTGGGGTCAAGGTTGCTTTGGGTGGCCCTGTCCTGGGTCAAGCTCATCCCTAGTGACCCTGACCTGGGTCAAGTTTGCCGCAAGAAATGTTGACCTACCAACTCAGGCTAAGTCAAGGACTAGAGGTCTCAAATATGGTGAAGATACCAATTTTAGAGCCAGTATGAGCAAAATTAGACACGATTAGGCATGGAAGGACAAGAATGCCAAAATGAGGACTAGAAAAGCATGAAATTGTATAGACATACAATTTATGATGCTACACTTTCATAATCTACAAGTTCCATTTAATCACCCAATTCCTTGATTCAAGATGAATATTTGAGTATGAGGAGCAACACACTACATCAAGCTATCTTCAAGTATGTTTTCATGCTATTTTTTGTTATAATTTATTATGTTATTATATTAACATTTTGAGGACTTATTTTAAGAGTATTGTACTACCACCAATATCAATCAAAAGATTAAATCTTGTCAATTTAACATTTCTTTTAAGATTTAGTGTTTTCCCTCCTAGGGATAAGCTCTATTTTCTAATCAATCATAGACGAAGTGGAGGTTAATACCTACTCAGTGTTTGACTTAGGCAAGCCCATATACAACACAACCATTTTCCCCTTTTTTATATATTCAAGTTACATATATAACAACCAAAAGTTGCAAATTTACAAAGAGAAGACTAATACAATTATATATTTTGAATAGGGAAAAACCTTTTCTCTATGCCAATAAACACATGTGACCTACACTCTTTGATTGAAGTTCGAAGGGAGTGGATCTGCAGGGAATCCTAATTTGGAATGAGAAGTTTTAGTTGATGGAGGCATCTTCAATATCTAGGGTTCCTAGCACAATTGACCAACAATTTCAGGTTCAAATTTTAGTGTCAAGTTCCTCTATATATCCCATTTATAGATCTACCTTTTTGTATTGACTTTCAATTCTCTATTATGTCCATTTTTGTTTAATATTGCCAATTTTTCACCATTTAACCTAGTTCTTTCATACTCAATTTAATCATATCCAATCAACATTCAAAAGCAAAAAATCAATCATAGTGCTAAGTTGTCCTATATGACTAAAGTTTAGCCTAATTGGTTGTTCCCAATTGAAAGAGTTTGGAAATGGTTCCTAATTTGAATTCTTAGGCTATACTCCATTTTCTTACATTTCACTTAAATGAACCTCTTTCGATGAAATGACGAGTTTGTGAACTTGCGACTTTGAATTAAATGACTTTAAACAAAACCAAGAAGTTTTCAAAGTAATTTTTTTGGTGAAACTATTTTTTTTTTCCAAAAACAAAAAAATATTCTTTCTCCCTTCTATTTTAGATAATCAACATTTTAGTGAACCTGGGTTCCAATGAACTAAGAGGTCAACAAACCTTATAGATTTTGTCAAAATGCTCTTCTCTTGAAAATTCAAAATCAAACAAATTTAGACTTAAAACACCCATTAAGTTCTTCAATATGATGATAATTTAACTTTGACAATTTGAACTTGAAAATTATCCTAAGGAAAAGCAACCTAACAAAAACACAACAAAACTAAACCAATATTGAAAGCAAAACTTGAAATATTTTTGGTTGATGTTGATTGCTTGTTCAACAAGATGCTCATGGATCGAAAATGTTGAGAAGTGAAATATTCCATGATGCCATGCTTGTTCTTTATCCAAATGGTCTTCTTATCTACTTGACCTCTCTTCTTCATCCTGTAGTGAATTTTCGCAACTCCTTCCTACCATACTTTTTCTCTTTTTCTTTTTCATTTTCTACCTTCACACTGTAAACTATCACTTCTCATTTTCTTGTGTAAATTTGATCAATGTTCTTCATGAGAATTTACCATATTTGTAACTTGTGATTTCTACATCTCTTTCTTAGAATCAACATTGTTTTCCTTTACCGCCCTTGAAATTTTTTCTTGGACCTTCTTTAAGTTATCTTTAGCTTCTTGAGAAACCTTTGTCACCTTTCTCCCTTCTATTTCTCTTTAGATTAAAAATAATTTTTGTACCCGACCTTTACAATGATATACAAATTACTTTTTCCATCATAGATGACTTCCCTATCAAATTATCAAGGCCTTCCCAACGAAACATGACATACATTTATTGACATAACATCACACAAGACTTTATGTTTATATTACCCAATCTAAAAACTAACTAGACATTAATCATTCACCACCGATTCATGTTCTTCTTCCAATCAATAAACTTTATACGGATTTGGATGTTTACTTCTAATTAATTTGAGTTTCTCTACCATATCTTAAAAAAACAAGCTATTAGTACTACCACTATTAATAATAACTTTACAACACTTAACTCCAACTTCGCATACAATTTGAAAAAAGATACTTCTCTGAGATGGTCCATCCTCCTACAAGCATCTAGTTTCTCATGTCAACACAAAAATGCTCAAGTGTTTCCTTCATTTTGGGATTTCCTCTTCATAGGGGCATTTTGGTTTCAATATTTTCACAACTTGATACTATTTATAACTTCTATTTGATTCCACATAAACTTACCCTTTGTGATTTTCCATCATCTCTTTGTATTATTTGAAAGTGCAATATTCCTCACACCTTCAATAATTTATAGATCCCCAAAGAGAAATAACACTTCTACTTTATGCAACCTATCTACACCTCCTAGTAAGAAAACTTTGCTTTAGTACCAAATGATTAAGTCTAAAACCAAGAACATTATTAGGCAATTAATTTTGGTAGCCCGCAACATAAAAAAGATTTAATATATACACGATCACAACAATTTCCAAGTTTATATTCATATTTTCATGATTGAACTTAGGAATATAATATCTTGAAAGGAAACTAAGGTGTGGAAGTTAATTATTAACTCTAATCTAGTGGGGGAGATGATGCAAATTTATTTACAATCTTTAACCCTAAATATGCAAATGTATACAATATAACACTAAATATATTGTGGGAGAAACCCCTTCAAGAGAAAAACCCCACACTCCAAAAACATATTACTATGTATTTTAGTTAACTAAATAGTTACAATATAGTATTAGCACTTAGTCTCTTCAACAAGAGTCTACAAAACTCACAATCCGAATCCAAATCAATTCAGACAACATAACACTTCACCTAAAAAACACAACATGACTAATACTCTCCAACATTACCTTATATATATAAATACAACTCAAGAGATAGCTTCTAAATGAAGATACAAGATAGTCGTCTACAAAATTTGGCATTGTTTTTCAGCCATATAAAAGCATGCAAAAGACACATGTGCATCTTTAAACATCACCCTATTCAAACCTCCTAAGTTGGGCACCAAAGATTTACTATCTTAAAGTATGACAAATGCTCTTATGCATCTTACAACCAACATAAGAATCCATCACAAATATTGTTATAACTTACATCACTTACAATTGTATGAGAATCCATCATAATTATATGTTATTAGTGTTGGAAATGAGTTGAGTAACTGAGAGGGGAGGGGTGAATTAGTTACCACAAAAACAAATCCAAGTCCCTTAGATGTCTTAAACAAATTTATCACTGTTGCTCGGTTAACATAGAAAATCTTAAGATTTTAACTGTGATTATCCTTTAGTAATTAATTGCAGAAACGTAAACCATAAAGAAAATAAAATGTACACAGATAACAACAAGATTTAACGTGGAAACCCAATATGGGAAAAACCACCAATTGCAACTAGTCACTATTTTTCACTCTTCTGAAGTGAGCCCTGTTAGGAGCCAACCATGTTAAAGGTTACAATAACACACTATTAGGTGTGACCTTGTTAGAGGATTTAAGCACCTTGTAACGAGTGACCTTGTTAGAGGTCTTCAAACACTTCAATGTAGAAATGTCACCTTGTGAGAGGATTTATAAAAGATTGTTAACTCTACTTTGTTAAGAGATTTAGATCACTGCTACAATTGTTAGAGAGCAACAATGGATTGGCCTGTTTTGAGAAGCAACTGTCTTTGTTGATTCAGATATCTGCTCTGGCTTTAATTACTTGATCCTCACTGATCAGATATTCTGTTGCATCTCTGTATGTTCTGTCCTCAATCAGAATCCCATCTGATTTCGCCTCCACACTTCATGTCATAAACACATACCTCTCTTTCTTACTTGCACCATATTCAATCCAAACTTGACCTTATATATATGATAAGCCTTGTCAAGTCGGCCTTAATAACCTTCCAAATAATTAATAAAACTTAAGTTTGTCAGCTTCATATAACCAATTAACCATAAAATATAAACTGTTGTTAGTTGGCTGTCACTAAAAGCATAACTCGGTTAATACTGAAATCCTTCAATGCCCGACCAAAATTGTAATGCTTGAGTGAACTCGGTTAGAACTGAAAATCACTTTGGTCTTCAATGCACGAGAGTTCTTGGCATAAACTAACTGTGCTCGGATAGGATTAGACTTTTGTGTAAACATCACTACATTTGTGTAAACATCAATGACAATACACAATTGAATAATTGTCATCAACAATCTCCCTCTTTGGCATTGATAGCAACACAAAATGTCATAATACAAAGAATTATAGAGCAACAGACATAAGAATCAAATCTTATTAATGTCCTTAGCTTCATTCTGATTCTCATCCGAAAACTCTCTTTGTCTTCACAATCACTGTAGTACAAATTTATCCCTCTTACATTAATTTATTTTCTTTAATAAAATTTCTCCCTCTGTCATCAATCTTTCCCTCAGTAATCTTTATGACATTAGTAAGCTCTCCCTCTTTGACAACCAATGCCAAAGACATCATCCAATACACATCCAATGAAGTTGTAATGTACCTGTTTGTACTGATTCATATGCAATAAGCTTTGAATATCTGCATCAACATGTTAAATTTGTTCTGTAGCTCGGTTGATGCATCACTAATATGTCCATTAGTGAGCCTCAGTTAGGGGAATTACCCCTAGCTTTCCTTTAAGATACAAAAATGCATCCTTAGGTAATGGTTTAGTGAATATGTCTGTAATTTGTTCTTTAGTATTCACATATTCCAATCTTACTTCCTTGTCCTAAACCAATTCTCTCAAGAAATGATACTTTATTGCAATATGTTTAGTCTTAGTATGCATTGAACAGAGTTCTTTGAAATTTTAATAGCACTGGTATTGTCATAGTAGTTAATAACTAGTTCTTTGATTTCTTCCTTCATACCTGACAATAGCTATTTGAACCATATGACATTTGAACAATTTACTGCTGCAACAACATACTCTGCCTCTACTGTAGACTGAGAAATGCAATTCTGTTTCTTACTAGTCCATGAGACTAACCTTTTTCCAAGAAATAATGCTCCACCACTTGTTCTCTTTCTATCATTAACACTTCTTGCCCAATCAACATTAGTAAAAGTCTTCAAATCAAAGTTTCCCCCTTTCTTATACCATAATCCATAATCTTCAGTACCCTTAAGATATCTCAGAATCCTTTTGATATCTATTAAGTGTTTCTCTCTAGGTTTTGCTGAAAACCTTGCAACAACACCGATTGCTAATGCAATATCAGGTCTAGTGTGAACAACATATTGAAGTTTACTAATCATGGATCTGTAGGTAGTCTGATTTACCTCCTTTGAATCATCATACTTAAACAACTTATGTGCAATAGGCATAGGTGTTCCAACTGGTCTATAATCTTCCATCCCAAATTTCTTCAGAGTCTCTTTGATGTATTTAGACTGGGTAATGTAGATACCATCCTTCATCTGATAAACTTGTAAACCAACAATGAATTTGATTTCACCAAACATAGACATCTCAAATTCTTCACTCATAGCTTTGGAGAATGCTTGCATAAATCATCATAACCAGTAAACAATATATCATCCACAAATATATCTGCTAATAGTATCTTGTTATGAGGTCTCTCTTTGATGTACAAGCTACTATTGTCATTGGTTCTCTGAAATCCAATACTTATCAAATAACCATGCAATCTTTCACACCAGGCTCTAGGAGCTTGTTTTAGTCCATACAATGCTTTGTGCAGTTTGTAAACCATATTCCTTTTGTTGGGATCAACAAAATCTTTAGGTTGCTCAATATAGACTTATTCTAGAATTCCATTCAAGAATGCAGATTTTACATCCATTTGATATACCTTGAATCCTTTGTGTGCAACATATGCCAGAAGAGTTCTGACTCCTTCAAGTCTTACAACAGGAGAAAAAGTTTCTCCATAATCTTGATTTATTTCTGGAAACTTCTCCTTTTTCATTCATCTTATTTCTGAAAACCCATTTAGTACCAATCACATTCTGATCTTTTGGTCTAGGCAAAAGAGTCTAGGTTTTGTTCTTTTCTATCTGCTCAATCTCTTCATTCATTGCTTCGATCCAACTTTCATCATTCAATGCATCTTTAATAGTTCTAGGTTAAATTTCACTAAGAAGATATGTACCTTTGATTTTGTTCCTTGTCATTATACCTTCTGTCTGATCTCCAATTATTTTCTTAGGTGCATGATGCCTTCTGACATACTTTGCAAGTATAGGTTCCTTCCTCTTTGATTCTGGGCTTGCTCCACTATGTTCACCATGCTCAAATATTCTATTGTGTTCTTTTTTTTGGTACCTAGGTTCCACTGTCTGAGACTCGGGCGCCTCTGTCTGAGACTCGGGTGCCTCTCTCCACAACTCGGTTCCCTCAGTCTGTGACTCGGTTTCTTCAGTCTGAGACTCAATTTCTTCAGTTAGCAACGCTGGTTGCACAGGTTGCAACAAGATTTGTGCTGATGAATTCAATGGTTGACATGGTTGCTGTCCAATCACCATTGCCTGTGTCTTGGGTATAGTATCAGGTTCATAATACACAAAATTTCTGTAGTCCTCAGGCTCTTTACTGCTCTGTTCTCCATTTCTCTCTACAAACTCATCAATCTTTACATGCACACTTTCTATGACTTTATGAGTAGTAAGATTCAAACATTTATATGCTTTGCTTTTGCAGAAGTAGCCTAGAGGAATATACCTTCATCACCTTTTACATCAAATTTTCCATTTCTTGCTTCCTTCAAGATGTAACATTTACTTCCAAACACTTTGAAATAACGAACATTAGGTTTATAGCCATACCATAATTCAAAATGTGTCTTCTCAGTACCTTTCTTCAGTTGAACTCGGTTCAAGGTGTGAATTGCAGTGCTGATGGCTTCCTTCCAGTATTTGGTAGCAACATTCTTTTCAATCATCAAGGTTCTTTCACAATCCATAATGGATATGTTCCTTCTTTCTGCTATACCATTCTGCTGTGATGTACCTGGAGCAGATACTTGTCTCTTGATTCCTCTTTCATTGCAGAATTCATTGAACTCATTAGAAATGAATTCTCCTCCTGTGTCAGATCTTAGGCATTTAATTTTCTTTCTTGATTCTTTTTCAACTCTGGCAAGGTACCACTTAAAATTCTGAAAAGATTATGATTTTTCTTTGAGAAACATAACAGTCATCATTCTGGAATGATCATCAACAAATAGAATGAAATACTTCTCACCTATGTAACTTGTTGTTCCAATTGGTCCACACAAATCAATATGCACTAATTCCAAGACTTCTTCTGTATGGTAATTCTTGCTCTTGAAACTAGTTTTGCCCATCTTCCCAATTTGAAATTGTTTGCATATTGCTAATTCAGGTTTCTTCAAAATAGGAATACCTCTTACTCTTTTGTTCTTGCTTATGTTGATCAGGTTATCAAAATTCACATGACACAACCTTTTATGTCATAACCAGCTTTCTTCTACTTGTGCAATAAAACATGAACTTTCATTGAGATCACGGTAAAATAGACACCTTTTGTTTGCCTGCCAATTCCAACTAGGTTTCCCTTACCATCTAGGAGCTTGGCCTTACCATTCATGAATTCTACCTTGAAACCAATGTTATTCAGTTGTGCCACACTTAGTAGATTATGCCTTAGTCCTTCAACCCAATAAGCATTA
>MU225589.1:518612-575115 GCA_018584345.1 Thuja plicata | reverse complement strand
CTTCATCTTCATCACTATCAGAATCTTTAGCAATATAACAAGATTTCTTACCTTTGTCCTTGTAGCTTTTGAAATCTTTCTTGCCTTTGTACTTGTTGAACTTTCTCTCACCTTTGTCTTCTTTGTTTGGACACTTAGCAACAATGTGACCAACCTCATCACATGAAAAGCAAATCAATGGTATTCTCCCTTTGTACTGTCCTTTTCCTTTTCCAGCTCTCCTTGCAAGTAATGCTTCAATGATTTCTAGATCTTCATCATCAGATTCATCATCACTGTCACTGTCAATCTGTTTTCCTTTCATCTTTCCAAGGTTTAATTTAGCTTTGAATGTAGACTCAAGATTGCTAGGATCAGGAGAATAATTGTCAAAGTTGTCTAACTCAAAAGCTGTAAGTCTTCCAACCAATCCATCTAGAGTTACATCATTACCGCATCTCATCTCTTGAATAGCTAAAACTCTAATTGCATAGATAGGAAGTAAAGTTCTCAATACCTTGCTGACCACTATTTTGTCTTTAATTGTTCCACCGGCAGGTCTGATTGCATTGAGACTTTTCTTGATTCTTTCACTGTACTTTGTAATGTCTTCTCATTCTTTCATTTTCATCAGATCAAGCTGATCTTTGAGACTTTCTGCTTTGGCTCTCTTTACATTGGCATCTCCTCCATGTATGTCATGTAGTTTATTCCACATTTCATAGGCAGTAGGGCAGTCCTTGACTTCATCAAATTCCGAATAGCTGAGTGAAGAATCATTATCAATCATCATTATGTTATGATGCTTCATGTCCACCATCTGTTCCACAGACATAGGTCTCGGCGGTTCCACATACTTGTGATCTAGGAATTGCAAACCAGTGTCTTCAATAGTAGATAGATGTAGCCTCGTCAAATCTTTCCATGCAGTGAAGTTGTCCTTGTTGAGCTTGGGGATCTCCCTTTTGTAAGAAATCTCTGATCCTTAGTTTAGGCCTATAAACCTTCCCTATAAGCACTTGGTGCTCTGATAACAATTGTTGGAAATGAGTTGAGTAACTGAGAGGGGAGGGGTGAATTAGTTACCACAAAAACAAATCCAAGTCCCTTAGATGTCTTAAACAAATTTATCACTGTTGCTCGGTTAACACAAATATTCTACTGTCACTCGGTTAATATAGCAAATCTTAAGATATTAACTGTGATTATAATTTAGGAATTAATTGTAGAAACATAAACCATAAAGCAAATAAAATGTACACAGATAACACCAAGATTTAACGTGGAAATCCAATATGGGAAAAAACACCAATTACAACTAGTCAATGTTTTTCACTCTTATGAAGTCAGCCCTGTTAGGAGCCAACCCTGTAAAAGGTTACAATAACACAATGTTAGGTGTGACCCTGTTAGAGGATTTAATCACCCTATAAGGAGTGGCCTTGTTAGAGGTCTTCAAACACGTCAATGTAGAAATGTCACCTTGTGAGAGGATTTACAAAAGACTATTAAGTCTACTCTGTTAAGAGATTTAGATCACTGCTACAATTGTTAGAGAGTAACAATGGATTGACCTATTTTGAGAAGCAACTGTCTTTGCTGATTCAGATCTCTGCTCTGGCTTTAATTACTTGATCATCACTGATCGGATATTCTGTTGCAGCTCTGTATGTCCTGTCCTACATCAGAATCCCATCTGATTTCGCCTCCACACTTCATGTCATAAACACATATCTCGCTTTCTTGCACCATATTCAATCCAAACTTAACCTTATATATATATGATAAGCCTTGTCAAGTCGGCCTTAATAACCTTCCAAATAATCAATAAAACTTAAGTTTTTCGGCTTCATATAACCAATTAACCATAAAATATAAATTGTTGTTAGTCGGCTGTCACTAAAAGCATAACTCGGTTAATACTGAAATCCTTCAATGCCCGACCAAAACTGTAATGCCTGAGTGAACTCGGTTAGAACTGAAAAGTGCTCGGATAGGATTAGACATTTGTGTAAACATCACTACATTTGTGTAAACATCAATGACAATACACAATTGAATAATTATCATCAACAATTAGCTCATTCTCTTACATCCTTCGGCACCCACATTCTCCATGCAAAAGGCATCTCCTACCACTTGTCCAATATATTTTAGAGTCGCTCATAGGTTATCACAACATGATACTTGTCAAGATCCTCAAAGTTGGATGCTTGCCTCCACATGTACAACATATGTGTCATACAATCATCGTCAAGCAGGATGCCACCAAGCTTGTGGGTCCCACTAGATGACAAGACATTCATAGACAATTAATTAATTAAAATAATAATCAATGTTAGAACTTGAAAAGGTCGAGACACCTTTGTCCCAACATTCTCCCATTTGTCGAAGACCTTTCAAATAGCCAATAAATCAATTGTAGAGGGCCAAAATGCCAATAGAATTAGAACACAATATGAAGTTCTCCGTGCAAACCAGGTTTGTCAATGCATCAACAACATTCATCAAAGTGTCAACCTTCTCTAATTTTACCTTCTCATCCTCTTTACCATATATTAAACAAAATAAAAATGAACATCAATGTGCTTTGTGTTGGAATGGAAAGTGGATTTTTTTGTTAATTAAATGACACTTTGACTGTCACAAAATATAGTTCAATTTTGCATCAAATCCAATATTTGAACACAATTTTCTAAGCCAAATGGCTTCCTTACAAGAATGAGTAGCTGCCATATACTCTGCTTTTGTTGTGGATAAAGCAAATACAACTTTTCGGTTACTCGTCCAACTAATAATACCACCATTCATAGTAAAGACATAACCAATGACCTGGATATTATACTATCAATGTCACATACCCAATCCGAATCCACATATCCACAAATGCTCATAGAATGTTGAGGTCTAGTATCATAACCATGATAACGCAAAGAATAATTAGAGGTATCCCTAAAATATTTGAACCCTTGCTCAACTGCATCCCAATGCACCCACCTAGGATTAGCCATATATTGACTCATAACTCCCACTTCTTGGGAAATATTTGGTTTAGTATATACCACAACATACAAAGACTACCAACCACACTCACATATAGTACACTAGTGATGTCCTTCACCTTAGTAGGATATTTTGGATAATCCTCCATAGATAATTTTGTTCATAGTGCAACAAGAATAATCAAGGTTCTACAAGCTATCATGCTGAATCTCTCACATTGAATTCACATACTTTGGATTGACCAAAGTTTTTTATTAGATTTGTCTCTTTTGATATCTATTCCCAAGATGTACCTAGATACACCTAAATCTTTCATCTAAAATTGTGCTAACAACTAGGACTTCAAGTCAGAAATCAAATAACAACTACCAGACAATAATATATAACACACATATAATGCAATAACAAGAATGCAACCATTATTAGTTTTGAAATAAACATAATTATCATATTCAAACCTGTGAAACCCAAAACTCAACACATAAGTATCAAAATTTTGGTACCACATCCTAGGATACTGTTTCAGACCATACAAAGATTTTTTCAACTTTCAAACCATATTTTATTTACCTTTCACCACAAAATGCTCTAGCCGTGACATAGATTTCTTCCTCCAAATGACCATGAAGGAATCTTGTCTTCACATCCATTTTCTTGATTTCCCAATCATGAACTATAGCAAGTGATAAAAAAAACCGAGTGGATGTCAATTTAGCAATGGGAGATAAAATCTCACCATAATCTATTCCCTCAACCTGGGAATACCCCTTCGCAAAGGTATTGAATCCCAAGTATTATTCTTCTTCAAAGATGTCATCTCATCATTCATGGATTCCATCCAAGAATTTGAATTACTCATACCCATAACCTCTCTTAATAGTCCTAGGCTCACCAATATTAGCAATAAAAAAACACCAATGGAATCTAACAATGAATATCCAAACCTTTATGGTGAATAACCATATCTTTTAGGTTTTTGCCTGTCAGGAGTAGACCTTAATTGTAGAGGTTGAGGTTCTTTCTCTTTTTTAGAATTTTTAAAGTTGCTTGAGCTCTTCTCATCATTGGGTCCAATTGGAGAATGTAGTTTCTCTCTCTCAGGGGGAAAATGAATTTGTTATGTTTCTCCTTTCTTTGGCTGTAACTCAACAATTGAAGGGTTCATCTCTATAAAAATAAAACTTCTACCATAGAGAACCTTCTCTATTATTGGACCCCAAGACTTGTACCCTTTTACATCGACACCATAGCTGATAAAGATATACTTCATTTCCTTCCACTCTAACTTGACTTTAACTTGGAAGATGAGCATAAGATTTACAACCAAATAGTTTGAGATGTCTCATCGAGGGATTCTTTCCTAACCACACCTCCATAGGCGTCTCATCAACAAGTGTTGATGTAGGAGATCTATTAACCAGAAATCAGATAGTGGCTACAACTTCAACCCAAAATTTTTGTTCAAGGCCAATACCACTAAGCATACTCGTATCCCTCTCCATCAATGCCTTGCTCATTATTTTTACAACTCCATTATGCTAAGGGGTGTATGGAGTTGTTTTATGCCTCTAAATTTCATGGTCCTTATAGAACCTAATGAAATATACCGAGTACAACTCACCACCATTGTTAATCCTCAAACACTTAAACTTTGTACAAGTTTGATTCTCAACAAGAGCCTTAAACTCCTTAAACTAATTAAAGATTTCATATTTACTTTTGAGAAAATAAAGTAACGTCCTACTGTAATCATCAATAGATGATACAAAATTCATAGATTTTGAAATCAAAGGAACATTAACAGGACCAAAAACATTAAAATGTATCAATTCTAACAACCCCAAAGATTTGTGAGAACTAGAGTAAAACTAAACAACTTTTTTTACCATATATGCAGTGTTCATAGAAATCAAACTCAACATTACAATCATCAAGCCCCTCAAAAAGGCATTTAGTTTTTAGGGTTTTGAGATCCTTCCCACCAATGCAACAAAGTCTTTGGTGCCACAACATTGTCTTCTATGCTAGGAGTTTCATCTCTAAAGTATTAGCACCCTTAAGTAGTTAGAAAACATGATCATTAGACGTAAAAGTAACGATCCTCTTCATAGCTTGATTTGATGTTGAGGAGAAGAATCTAGAGCCCTCTTTATGGACTCCATAGAAGAACTATTACACTGAATCATGCACACATCCAACTTGTAAAAGGTGCTAAACCAAACACCTAGCAAGCACCATAGAACCTCTAGTCATGTTACATCATCCTCCAAGAAATAACCTGCACATCCACACCACTTAGCTTATAGAGAGTAGATTTTGTACCAAACTCGGGATGTGCATAGCACCATCGATTCCCTTCACTGTCATCAAGGAATCTAATCTTGACTCTCCCATGACCAACAAAAATCATATGAGAGTCATCACTAAGATACACCTTCCCACCATCATACTATTCATACTTTTTGATGAAGGGTGCTCCCCTTATTAACACAAACACACAACAAAATCGAGATTAACAAGATTTGCAAAGATAGAAAATGGGCTTTCTATTATCCACCATGAAATGAAATTACAATATTCTGAAATATAACATGAACATTTAGAAATATAACATGCACAACCACATGGGCATTTTATTACAATAATCTGCAAGCCAGAGCCACCAAATGCATAACCTAGAATTGCCCTAGACAACCCTACGGGCCTTCAATATATAGGCAATTTTAACTGCCCAAGAAGATTCTAGAAATTAAACCCTAAAGTTTGAGGTAGACCATCCCTAAGATATTATTATCCATTTTTATTACATTAGAATGGGCCCAAACAACTTCGGAACCCAAAAAGAGATTTTGAAGAAACTTTAACATTTTCAAGTTTAGGTAGCGCAACTTCCGGAGACCATAACTCATCACCCGTTGACCCGATGGGCTGCCGTAACCCCATTTTGGAAATGCCACAAAGTGATCTACAATGCTGGACTTGCGCAAGCTCTAGTCATCCAAGGTTTCGACCCCATTCAGAGCCTCTAAATCCTTCAAAACTAAGTTCAAAGTTTTTATACCCTGCTGCCAATACCGAAAATATTCAACATCTACAAAACTAGACTTGATCTGGCACTGAAACTTTACTGGCAGGCTAATACAATCAAAGTGAACCTCCAGAGAAGAAAATAGAACATTCTAAGCTCAAACAAAAAAACTTACTAAAAATAGTAACTTTCTAGAAATAGCAGCTCTACACAAAATAGCCTTATTGAAAGGAAACCAAAAAATATTTTTGGGTGATGCAAGATTGCTCTTACACCAAGGATGCTCCTGCATCACTTTGAAAACAACCCTGATGCAAAGATGCATTCAAATCTATCAACCATACATCTTCTGATGCATGTGTTGCCAAGGCTGCGACAAATTCTTCACTCTCACCCTAAGAGGATTTGTATATATTTTAATCGAAGGGTCTCTTCTTTTTATCCTTCTTACAATCAATTTGGAAGTGATCAATTTTGCCACAATTCCAACATTTTTCCTTGGGCTTTCTAGGAGACTTTGATCCCCCATGGGGTTTGGATTTGCCTCTTTCATCTTTCTTGTCCTCCTTGCCTTTCTCTTTTGATCTACCAGAAAGCAAAAGAGCCTCCTTACGCAACTCAAAAGTCTTCCTTCATATCTTTTCAAAAAGTAACGATGCTACCACCTCACCCATCTTGAACTTGGTGGTTGTACTCCCAATAGCCATAACAAGGTGGTCCCATGAGTTAGGCAAAGAACACAACAAAAGCATACAACAATCCTCCTCGATCTTGTCAACAATAGAACCCAATTGAGAAACAATTATGTATTGAATGCTTTGAGATGATCAACAACGAATCCTCCATCTCCCATCTCTAGAGAATGTAGCTTTCTCACAAAAAGTTTGTTTACCAAGGATTTTGCTTGATAAAATCTCCAAGCTAGTTCCAAAGATCTTTCATAGTAGTCTCTTCATGGACATTCAACATAATGGAGTCTACCTAAGTCAACTTGAACTTTTTGGAAATACTTTGAGACAAAAAGAAACAAGAACACACTAAAACTAATGCCTTAAATACTTTTGGTTGATGTTGGCCAGTCACACACTTGGATGCTCCTGCTTCTTCAACCATGTTATCCAACAACTTGTAGTACTAACAAGCTTGCCACTTTTGTGAGAAGCTTCTTGTGAGAAAGTTTTTTGGATAACATGGTTGCCGCTTTTGTTAGTACAAGACCATTTAATCAAGCCTTGAATGATGACCAAGATATCCACTTACCTAGTTAGCTTCTTATAACCACCCCATGTGCAAGATGCAAACCTTCCAAAACCACATTCTATTCGACTTCATTCTTAATTAATTCCCAAGAAGAAAGATCCTCCAATCACAAAGCTCACAACCTAATCTCTAATAACTAAATCTACACAATGAACTTAAATTTCACTAGAAGCCCCATCACATTCAAATATTAAGAAACCCAAAGGTGGATCAAACCATTTAGTATTATTTCAAACATGTTTTTTTGTCTCTTAACCTACAAACAAGGTTCTACTAGATTTTTTTTTTCTATATATCAAAATTCAGATGTGCTCAATAAATTTCTTGGTGATTTCAAATGAAGATTGTACTTGAATGCAATGATGTAACACACAAATCCATACATTAGAGTGGCTCATAATGGCTGATTGCGGGGAGTCAACTGAATGCAACTTCAATTTTAAAAGATCAGGATTCAAATTTGCAGCTATGGAAATGAATGAAGGAATTTTAATGACGTCCACGAGACCAGGGACCTAAGGGACCATGAAAGAACCAATTAAACAGTTCGTTGAAGTTTCTCCAAGTAGACCCTTCTATTGTGGATCCTCATTAGGAAAGTGGCCATTTTGTGTAAGTTTGCCTCTTCAAAAAGCTCATTCAAACTGTTCACCTGTAAGTTGTCTTCATAATGATTGCGAATGTCCTCATAAGCAACACACTCCTTGATAAAATGCCACTCCGTTTCAACCACCCCTCTGCTGCAAAAATTACAAGTTCTTTCTTCCCACTTTTCTTTGGGAACTTTCCATCTACCAGTTTCGCACAGTAAATGGTGAGAGTTGGTCCTCAGCTGAGCAATCAGAATTTTTGCCTTACCTTCAATTGCGGAACCTAAGTACTCCTTATCGTCATGATCCCACTTGGGGTTAAATTCTTTGACATAGTGGGCTTTTTTTCTGCCTTCCTGTTTTGTCCACATGGCAGTTTTGAATTTCTCTAACACCCACTTTTCTTTATCTCAATGTTAGTGTCTGGGCACTTGTGGGGGTTTATATTCCATTTATTTAACCAATTGCTATTTTGTTTCTTCCAAGTCTTTTTCCTCCGTTCTAAATCCCCCGCCACTACCATCCTAGGCCAGCAGTGCACACCCATAGTACCCAATTTTTTTAAGCAGCATAACATGCGAATAATTGCTGAGGCTTCAATCGGAAACATACCAGCCTCTGCCAAGAGGATCTCATAAGGAACCACAGACTTGACCTTGAGATTACTAGTGATAAGATGCTTTTTGATTCTTTCTATCTGCTGCCATTTATGATTTGACATGTTACTCCCCCAAACCTCACACCCATAGAGAATAATCGGAACCACCAAGAAGGCAAAGAGAGTCTTCCTAGTCTTCCAATCCCACAACTCATCTTTCCTGCATCTATTTTGAAGGAGGTAAGAGGCTTTCAAACCCCATGTATTCTTTTAGATCTGCATGTCTCCCAACTTAACCTATAGTCGAAATCAACTCCCAGGTACTTGTACTCTTCCACAATCTCTAAAGAGCTGCCCTCAAAAATAAAAGTATGCTGCTGTTTTTTCTTCTTCAAAGAAAGATCATGATTTTTAGAGGCATTAACTTGCAATCCCACCTCCTAGCAAAAAAACTCCAAAATTTTCAAATGTTCTCTTGATCCTTGGGTGGACTTTGCAATAAGAATAAGGTCATCTGCGTACAAAAGCAACCTCACCACATAACCCGCCAAATGAATGCTATCTCCATTGGCCTTGTTTAACCACTCCTCCAATTTATCAATGTAGAGACCAAACAAAGTAGGGGATAAAGTGCACCCCTGTTTGACACCTATGTCACTCCCAAAGCATTCAGATATACCCCCCTTAGTTCTGATTTTGGCTCTAACCTGTTCATAAAACTTTTAAACCGCAACCCTTAACTCTATTGGGACCTTTAACTCTTCCATCATGTGCCACAACTTATCCCTAGGAATGGTGTCAAAAGCCTTCTTGAAGTCCACAAAACAACAAAAAGCTTCTCCTCCCTGCTTTTCCCACACTTTTTCAATGAAATGTCTTAGAGTGGTGCAATGGTCAATAGTAGAATATTTTGGTTTGAATCCCGCATGTCCCTTTGCCCTCCTCTCTTCATTTTCTGCCCAATCGCTGATTCTATGCTCTAACATAGTCCCAAAGAGTTTTCCAAGAAGGGGACTCACCATAATGGTACAATAATTAGAGGGATTGTTGATGTCACCACTCTTATGAAGAGGAATAACAACGTTGGTAGTCCACTCCGTAGGAAAGCTGCCCTTAGTGACCGTGTTGAAGATATCCTTGATGTGCAGGGCCAAGAGCTCCACTCCCCACTTCAAAAATTTTGCCTATAGCCCATCGATATCTTTTGCTTTACCAGTTGCCAGCTTCTTTATACCCAGTTTAATGTCCTCGATAGAAAATAGCTTAGCTGAAGTATTAATTATAAGTGGACTATCCACCCCATTTGGCCTTTCGTATAACAACTTTGCATATTCCAGCCATTGAGTATCAGTGATGTTATTTTCTACTTGTTTTCTTTGCTGATGCAATTCTCTCCAAAAGCCCTTAGGATTATGTTTCCCTAAAGAGATTACTCTTTCCTTCGAGCAGTCACGTAACCCTCTTTTTTTGGCTTTTATCAGCTGCCTGTATGCGTAAGTGTTTTCTTTGCTAGATTCCCCCTTTGTAAGAGATCTTTTCGCTGCCTTGCATTCTTCGTCATACCAGGGGTTAGCTGGGAAGGTGTTTGATATGCCCCTCCTTGGTCTAGATCTCTTACACTCCCTTAGGGCACTATGAATTATTGGAACTAGCATGTTGCTGCTCAAGTATTCACTCCCACCGTTGTTTTCTTTAGGATTAGTGTTGGTGCTAATTAGCTCGAGTTGCTGTTTAAGAGCAGCATAAAATAGCTCCTGATTTTCCTGATTTATAAGTATCTTACCTTGTTTATTACCTTTTATACCAGTGCCTTGGGTCTACCCGTTTTGTTGCCCCCTTGAATTAACACCATATTTGATAAAAAGAGGCATATGATTAGGATTTAATTCCGTAGGGAAGAGATCAATCCTGAAATCCGTCAACTTGGGAATGGATGTTTGAGAGCATATCACATAATCCATGACGCTTTGCCCATTGTATGTTTTACATGTGATGCCACATGATCTTGGCCAATACTTCATGCCATTGCATATAACCAAACCACGGAGACTACAAAGACCCAACAATTCTGCCCCAAAATGCGAAACACTACCATTTTCATCTTGCGAAGTCCTTTTGTTGTAGTTATCTTCACTCTCCTCTAGCCACAGGGGGTTACTATCCTCTGTCGTCTCGCTGCCCAACTGAATAGATTGAGTACTTGCTGTCCTAGCATTAAAATCCCCAATTAGGATTGTGTCTCCCATAGAGTTGAAAGCAGAAATATCTTTCTTTAAAGCTGCGTAAGGGTCTTCATTGTCAAGATTTCTCTTCTTGTAAAATCTTGAGCTTTTAGGTGCGAAGTAGAAAGCAGCCAACCACGTAACCAGCCCACAATCTTCAATTTTCATCCATATAAACTACCTGTTTGGGTCTTCTTTCTCTACTTTTACTATTTTATTCCATGTTTCCTTTATTAGAATTGTTATCCCTCCGTGTCCTTTACCTATTTTCGTCTCTTCATTCCAAATAGAGATTTTAGTGTATCTTTCAAAATCTGGTATTCTACACCCTTCATGATCATGTGTTTCTATGAGAAAAATAATGTCTTGCCCTTCGGCTATGGGCCCCAACCTCGGTCCTCTTCTCCACGGGTATCCTCTACAATTCCAACTTACCATGTTTAAGTTCTCGTGAGGCCCCGAATCCCTATTTTTGATATGCTGGTTTATCAGTGATTTGTGCTTTACCATTCTTCAGCCATGCCCACTTTCCTGAATCTCTCGCTGATTTTACTTTCTCCCATTCTTTCCTCCTCTCCTCTTGTTGTGTGAATGTTAAATCTTCATCCAAGTAGATATGGGAACCTCTAAGCAACCCCCTATTCTTCAAAATCACAGTCTTGTCCTCCATGTTGCCTGAAGTAACTCACATGTCTATCTTTCCCGACTCCCATACTCTTACCAATCCTGTTTGCTTGAGGTATATTGCCTGTCCATTTCAGCTTGTCTATGAGGGAATCCCTTGCCAGAATGTCTGTTTTTTCACTCTCCATAGTCCTTTAATCCTTTGATAATGATGTTTGTTGCCTTCTCTTGTTTGTCTTTTTCCTCTTTTATTTGTTTCTTTATTTGCATTTCGATGATTCCTTTTTGCTCCGATGTCGGTTCATTTGCCACTTGGGCCCATGATTTAACCTCTTTTATCTTCTCCTTTAATTCGTTTTCTCTAATTACCATGTTTGCCATTGCTGCTTGAAATTCTTCAAGTGGTATTGTTGTGGTTGTTTTCACTAATTCAGGGCTGCAATTTTCTGTTGCTTTCTCATAATCCATATCTTGTTTTAGACTGATTAGCTCTTGCTGTCCCCGTTTGATGCTGATTTGAAGGCTTAATACCTGCTCTTTTATCCATTTGTTTTCCCTCTCAAGTTCCCAACTGGCTCTTTCTTGCTGCCTCTTTGCCTCCAGAATTTTGAGCCTCCTTTTCAAATCCATAAGGTCACTCACATATAGCTCTGAAGACCAAAGAAGAGGGGAGGAGGAGGGGCTGTAAATATCCTTATTGTTTGGTGATCCCCTCTCTCCACCTTCTTTGTCTGCCTCAATATTTTCGATAAAAGTCTCTGTTCTATCACCTTTGATTCCTCTTTGAGCTGCCTGGTCTTCCGCTGCATGGTTCCTTGAATCATCTATCAAGAGGCTTTTGTTAGCTGCCTTAGCGTAGTATCATGATGAGACTCTTTTTTTGCAAATGTTTCCTCTTCCAAGCCCGCCTCCGTTTTAGAATCTCCAAATATTGTTTTTCGTTCACAAAGATGAACTTATTCTTTGTGTTGCCAATTCCTCCCTAGAGGACATTTGATATGAGGGATTGCCACTCTGGACCATACCATGTTTGAACCCTTGTTGGTTGAAAACTGCCTGGAGCTCACTATGTCAACCCTAGGTTATTCGGGTGCGGGTTTATGCTTACTAAATGACCACCTGTGGCCCCTTGGGCCCCTGTCTTAAAACTGTCTATACCCATATCCTACAGTTTGAGCATGGTTGTTGATAACATCTTAGAATCCCAAGATTCCAATCCCCTATTTGTTTTATTCGAGACCCCAAGTAGTCGGTTTGCAGAATAGATATGTTTGTTAAGTTTTGGTTTGCAGAGATGATGTTTGAAAAGAATCTCAGTTGCCCTTCTCAAAGACTTTTTTAAAGAAAGCTGGAGAAAGAAAAAACAAAAGTATGCAAGAGACAAGGAGGGAGAATGTGGGACAGACCTGTTCTCGCATACCACTGGCCCCACCTAATATAAAAAGGAATCCCTGTCCACTACCAAACAAAGGAGTAAACAAACAAGCCCTTTCTATTCACACAGGCCCCACTGGTGCCACTGCTACCATTCCCCACGCTGCTGTTCTGGTCCCACGCTGCTATGAAGCAAGTCAAGTTTGTGTTGTCTGTGAATCTAATCTAGGGTGTTGGATGTAAGATCTAGAGATCCAAATCAATTTTAAGAGATGAGAGATGGTGTCATAGTAGACTTGTTATTGACACTCTAATCAAAGAGAAAACCCTTTAAGGGAAAAGGGCACGTGCATTAATAAAGAGTTGGGTATATTGGACAATAATCATGTTTTAACTCCCAAACCCTAAGCCAGAAGCTGCCTATAAATTCTTCATGCATCTATTTTTTCAGTAAACAGCTATATGCATTTAGAATCTAAATGTTATTTAATGAAAATTTTCGTTTTTTGGAATAACAGAAAAATAAAAAAGCTTAATAAGCGCGGTGGACTTGAAGTCTGCAGAAGCCAAATATTTGAGAATAGATTTTGCAAATGTCAACATAATTAAGATCTTATATTTCTGATTATTCTTCCAAAGTAATTTTCTGGTAAATTTGCAAGTAGCATAATCCTTAAAATCTGTATCAGAGCAATACAAAAATTGTGCATGAGACAGGAAAAGTTTCCAAAATGCTCTCAGCAATGTGAGCTTAAAAAATTAAATTCGGTAAAACCTCATCTATTTTTATCAGTCTAGCTGTTGAATCTCTAAGATCAAAGCTACATATACGATGAACGCTCAAGATTTACAAGTAATAATTGTGTCTCAAAAATCATATAAATTTGCGAAAGAAAGATTCTTAGCAGTTGTGTCAAGTCCTGAATTTCGGATCACTTAAGTGAATATTGATTTAGAGTCCAGAACTTAATAAAAAGAAAACAATTTACTTTACTGAAACAATTTTGTTCATATCCAAAGTTCAAATTGATATTAAATAACATTTTAATTGGATTTAGGCCTCATGGCCTGAAATAATAATTCAGGCCCCAAAAAATAAGACAAAGAAACATGCACTACCACACCAACAAGATTTAAGCTCATGGTTGACAAAAATGTTTTTTTCGATTTAAAAATGGTGACCCAATAACATGAACGCAAGAAATTCTATGTTTCATTCTCAGTTAAAAAATCCTCCAATTTGTAGAGGGAATTCCTGCAATAGAAGGCCATACAATAGAAGATTGATGATATTAATCGTCACTTACAGCCCAGACAGAACCCACGAGAAGGACAATGTGAGCCCCGACCCTTGGCTTTCTTTTTCATTGCTTTGCTCCTTTCTTTGAACCGATTTTCCTCCTCCACCTTTCTTTGGGATTTATTTTTTGGGGCGTTACACTTTGCCAGCTTCAATAACCATGTTTCCAACGGAGATCTGATGTCAAGTGGTAACATTACCATCTGCAGATCTTGCAATTCCAGTTCTTCGCTGTCACCATCTTCATAAATCACCCTGTACCAATTTGTCTTAGGATCATAGTTTTGGACCTTACCTTTGTAATATTTTCTTCCGAACTTTTTAAGGACTTTTCTTCCTTTCAACCATTCGCCTTGTCCACAAGGCCCAGTAGATTCAGCTTCACAATCTGTCACAGGTTGCCTGGCTACATTTTCATTTACAAAGCCTGGTGAAGGATCTGGCACCCCATTAATGACAATTGCAGGCTCACCTCGTATTGGTACCACGTCTGCTGCAGAAGCACCATTTATTAGCACTTCATGGTTGTTTTCCATGATAGAAAGACCGACCTCCAGCAAGTTTGTTCTGATTCTTGTGATTTGTATGTGCCTTGCTTCTTGAAAATCTAACAGACATCTCTTGTGTACTCCGTAGATAGTTGATATTTTAACCGTGGACCCTGCAATTGTACAAAAACTTGACATTTAGCATCTTTTTCTTTTTGGAATATATTTGCAAGCAAAACCAGCCACCAAATCAATATTGGGAGTAAGTGATGTACGAAGCACTCAAGGTAGGCAGATATTCTACTTGGTAAATTTCAAGTTTTGTAAAACCATGATTGTTAAGTGAAAACAGACGTATCATGGCATAAAGTAAAAAATATCATATGGGTTAAATTTTTTCAAAAAACCAGTCTCCGTTAGCCACTGGATTTATTAGAGACGCATCTTCTTGACATGAATTTATTATTTGTAATAGATGTAAAACAATTGCCAACAGGAACAAATATCTAATACATCTCCTAGCATAGTCTATCTAAACATGGCCTAAATATGGAAATGCATTATATCATCTGGGCCATCTTTCGATGTCGAGTTTATTTTTCCGCAGCTACGCATAATTTTGTATTGCATATAGTTTCAAACGTTTTGTAAAGGCCAAAGTCTAGCAAACCTCACTCTTTCATGAACGCACTGACATTAGCAGCTAACCTTTGTTAAATATTGAAGAGCATATTTTGATATTTTCCAAATAGATGGATCTAAAGATCCTTAAATGTGTCTCATGCTTGAGAGATGCATTTCTTGCGTGAGACATGTCTTTACATAACGAATATAATTAAATATAGTTAATATTTTTAACAACCTTGATCAAACTTTGGACAAATTTGAGATGGATTCAAAATTTTCTGCCAGATTAAAGTGATTCAGTGGCAAGGCATCTCGAGGAAGAAAGAGAAATATACTTAAAGACGGAAAGAAAATTATTAAGCCAGAATCAGGGTAGAACTGGTCAATAAGAAATTTATTTCCCATGCACCTCATATATTTTTCAAATTTATACCCATTTTGAAATTTTATCCATTGACCAGTGTTTCCAGTTGCAATAATTCTAAGCCTCGTTCATCTAAACCCCAAGGTTATTACCAAGTATTATAAAGATTCACAACTTGAAAGCTAGCTGGGCTCAATGTAATCCGGCTGTTAACACAGACCTTCTTAACTTCAAAAAAGTTTCGCTACGTAATATTTTGCCTCGAAGCAAACCCTGCGAAAGATAATTCCAGAGATGGAAAAAAAATTGCGTACAGATAAAAACCCAGAAAAGCCAACAAATAAAATGAGCTAGTTAGATTAATATCCCTGCTGATAAAAAACAAGGAACCCACATAATCCAAAGAAACAAGGAAAATTAAACTGTTAAAGTACATAGTCGGTCATAGATAAATGTCATCCTTCAGTTCTTTTACCCGTTAGTGGGATCCAAATGAGCTAGCCAGAGAAATAAATGTCAACTAGTTAGTGGTGACCCGCATCATCAAACTGACAAGGAAAGCTAAAGTACATTTGCCCTCGATGTTGGATTCAGTAGTGAGATTCCAAAAGTCATACAACTTACTTCAGAATGGTTAGAACCGAGTAGATTCTATACCCAGGTAAACGTTCTCTTATCTATCTAGCTTATCAAGAAGGGAGGGAGAACAGCCAAAACATAAAAAATCATCAGAGACCGTCTAAAGAGCTGAAGGGGCCCTACAGCGTACCATAATAGAATTGATGTGATATAACTTGTCTTCAACAAAGACAGGCACCCAAATTTCTCAAGGAATTATCTTTGAAGTAACTGCTTGAGAGATGAAGCACAACGATAAGCATAATCGAATTTGGACTTTTATCTCATCTGATTCCAAACGATGGAAAAGAATCGAAAGAAGCATAGCGGGCTCCATTCCATAACCCACGAATCGGGACTAGGGAAAAATTACGTTTCAAGCTAAACTGGTCAATAAAGGAAATAACGTAGTGGAAGTGGAAACTTACTGGCCTTGTGATTGTTGAGAAAACAATTTAATATAAAATGTGCGACGGGCAGGTCGGGAAAGAGGTTGTGTGAAAAGCATGTGTTGTATTTAGGATTTTTATTTATTTAGTCATTTTTTACCTAAATATATTTGAAGGTGCTTTGTATGGTTGCATACTCTCGCCTTCTAATTATTTACAATATATAAAAGTGTCGATTACTCTCATAATTAGTTCTGATTGTCACCTTAAAGTTGACTTGATATATATTTATTAAAATAGTCTAATTATAAAAACGCATTGGTCAAAAGTAACATAAACATAATTCAAATCTTTCGAATTAAAATTTAAGAAAGTTGTGCAACTCCAATGAAATAAATATTCCTAATGGCTTTGAAATTAAACAAATAAAACGTAGTGCTACTTTACACACATAGACAAGTGTACTGAGAGATGATCAGCCTGAATTTGTTTTACTGATAAACAAGATTCGAATGAATTGTATTCAAATTCCAATGAATTATATTCATGTAAACTTTGAGTCCTCCAAACTGAAAAGGAAAATCAAGTTTATTTAGTATTTTCAAGGAGTGACAATCTCTTTGATTAAATTTTGCTCAAATAACTAAGACTCTCTAGTTGACGGGTGACTACTAAGAAAGCACAAGAAAATTTTAACATTTGCGACAGACCATCATTTTTTAAGGCTATTAGCATATGATAAGAACAAATGAAGATTTGAAGAACATATGTAGGGTCTCAGTTGTTAAATTGGTTTTGTTTTTTGCTTGACATGACCAAAAATTAATATTTAAAAAGTCACTCCTCTTCTTTTCAATAAGTGTCTTTAACATTTTCAAGATTGTTGTTTATGTGCCCTTTCTTTCAAAGGGTGCTATAATACTGTAGCTTCAGGAGACAGTTTGAGAACAAATACAATCTTTTAGAAAAGTGTTCTTCACAAATCTCTTATAATAATAAAAATTAATGCCCCAATGACAATTTTAATATCTTTTCAATGGTGGCAAGAGATTACCATTCTTTTTAAAGGTTGCTATGAAATTCATCTTTTTTTTTAATTGGAGTAATTTATGTCCAGGGGATTGTGATCAAATGGTTCTTCACAGCCTTTCAGCTGCTTAATTTATCATAATCAGCATTATTTACTACAAAGATTAATAATAAATCTCCAAAGTAACCTCTATAGTGAAATTTTAAGTGGCGACTCTCAATCTCTTATTGATTGGCTTCTAATGGTTATTTCTAAGTTTCTATCTAAATGATTCTATTAAGGAGATAAGTTGTTATCTAAATATTAATTCTCTTAAGGAGCTATTTATTAGTATATGCTCACTTGAATTTTATGTCTATTTTTTTATCGTTTCACCCTAACTTTGTATCAATAATGTCTTCCTAAGATCCCTTCTTTAAGGGGCCAACGAGCCAATTCTTCAAAAATAAACATGAAAGAAGAGAAATGGATTCCCTTGCCCAATTGTGTCTTGAAATTGAATTTTGATGTTGTGTTGGAAGGGAATCTTGGACCTTTAAAGAAATTGATTATATAATTAGATACTTTTTAAGGTCATATCTGTTAGAATATGAAGACATTGATAACAAAAAATAATTAGTGCAAACAAATACAAATAAAACTATGGATTTAAACGAGAAAAGATCAAAATAACAACACAAAGTCAGTCTCTAGAAGAGAATTGCAAATGCTAAAGAAGCAAAATAATCTAACAAATTAAACTTTTCGTAAAATATTCAACAACTTGCATCAATTAACATCCATTGCATGAATAAACAAACCAATGAAGATAGACATCCACAACCATGCAACTCAATAACAACAATATTTTTCTCGTGGAAACCCAACTGCGAAAAACCACATGTGGGGATGACACCCACAAATAATTCTGCACTCTTATGAAGTATGACCGGTTCAGAGCTTAGCCCTGTTAGGAGCTTACAAATGCCCGATTAAGAGAAAGACCCTGTTATGAGCCACCCGATTAAGGGATTTACCTTTAGCCCTGCTAGGAGCTTTACCCTGTTAGGAGTAACCTTGTTAAGGGATTTCAAACCCTAATTAAAGAGTCACCTAGTTAAAGGATTTACAAATCAAACATGTTAGGGTCTACCCGGTTAAGGGATTTTCTTGTAGAAACTATTAGGAATCAACAAGTACAATGATTTGTATGTAGCATGCCTCCTATGCTTGTTCAGATCCAATTAAAGCACAATACTTCTACTTCTTGCAAACTATCTTTACTCTTCACTCGACCACACCGTCTCATCCATGATCTACACTTGCATTATACAACACTTTGCATATAAATACATTACAAGTTCATTAGGGCATTTATCCGCCTTACAAAATGTATTACAATCTTCCCCGCTAAATCCTTAAACCCTAAAATGTATTATCAATCTAGAACATTCGATTACAACTTCAGGTTGGCCTTCAAATTCATCGCACATCGATTTGACAAAGAAAAGTCAAACCACAACACACTTTCCAATGTTCTTGCACAACTTCAAGAAATTCAATCATAACGATCATGAAAATGCCAATTCATCAATCCACGTCAATCTGCAACGTCACTATAATCCCTGGAACACACAACCACTTACTGCAACACGATACATCATCACCGATTGAGGATCTGACTGATTGTTCTAAGAACTTATACTTTTCATTGAACAAACTTCTATTCATTTAAACTCGGTCTTCCGGTCACCTAATCATGATGTGGTCACAACAGAAACCCCATAACATAGTCAAGATAACATATCCTGAACCACAACATCTGAATCCAAACCTATTTGACACAATCATCAAGTCATTCTTCCTTGGCTACATCTTGTTCTTCCTGTTGACCTGTCAACCTTCAATCAATCATAAGTCACACCATACATATGATGAAACTATGCAGTCATAGATACAACATTTAGGGACATCACTTAGTCTTCCATTACGATCGCACACGCCAACTCTTACCACAACTCTGGATCCAACCTCTTGAACATACATCAACATAACAGGTACACTACCAACGAACAAACACTAAATTGACATCAATGACAACCTCATAATTGACCAACCTATCATCAGTTCTACATCAAACACATACTATAACACTCAACTTATCTCTGCACCAGTTATGCCAACAATCTCCCCCTTTGGCATTGATGACAACACCAATAGTACCAAGCAAATATCTAGATACCAAAAATGCTCCCTTTTACTTGATACATCTTCGTAGTTTTTTGTTTTTGATCTCTAGTTCTCTCCTCCTTTGTTTGTAATAGTTTCTCTCCCTTTACTGATTCTTCTCCCCCTTTGACAACAATGCCAAAGGCATAATATGCCCAATTCTTCATCTGCTGCAACTATCTTCATCTCTTTCCGATTGCTCCCTCTAGGAGTAGTCCCCTAGACATCAATCCACAATGAAAGATATGGCAATAAATCCACTGGATTGATGCACCAACAACATCCTAGTTCTATTTAGGTAGGGTCATAACCCCTAGCTTACCTCTAAGGTACTCAAAAGTATCCTTAGGTAGTGGCTTTGTGAAAATATCTGCTATCAACTCTTTTGCTGGTACATATTCCAACTTCACCTCCTTCTCTTGCACTTGCCCTCTCAGAAAATGATAATTGCAATGTGCTTAGTCTTGGAATGCATTACAGGATTCTTGGAAATATTTATTGCACTTGTGTTGTCACAAAAAATAGTTATTGGTTCAGTCACCTATTCTTTGATACCTTCAAGAATATTCTTCATCCATGCAATTTGTGTACAATTTATAGCTGCTGCTACATACTCTACTTCTGCAGTAGATTGTGAGATACAATTTTGCTTCTTGCTTGTCCAAGATACAAGCCTTTCACCTGGAAAGAATGCACCACCACTTGTGCTTTTTCTATCATCAACATTTCCTTCCCAATCTGCATCAGTAAACACACTCAAAGAGAAATCACCATCATGAGCATATACCACAGACCATAGTCAACTATCCCTTTCAAATAACTGAATATCCCCTTGACTGAAACCATATGAGATTCCTTGGGATTTGCTTGAAATCTAGCTGCTATTCCAACCGCTTGAGCAATATCTGGTATGTTATGAACAACATACTACAACTTACCAATCATAGACCTATACAAAGTAGCATCTACTGCATTAGATTCATCATCCTTAGATAATTTACATCCTATTACCATGGGGGTTCCAACCGGTTTGGAGTCATCCATACCAAAAGTCGAGTACTTCTTTCACATATTTGGATTGACTGATATATATACTATTCTTTAGTTGTGAAACCAGCAATCCAATAAAGAATTTAATATCCCCAATCATTGACATTTCAAACTCCTTCATCTCTTCAGAAAATGCCAAACTCATCTCATCATTTCCTCCAAAGATTATATCATCAAAAAATACTTTGACTATCAACAACTTATCTCCTTCAACTTTTAGGTACACATTACTATCATCACTTGTTCTATTAAAACCAATCTGAATAAGATAAGAACGTAACCTTTCATACCATGCCCTTGGGGCTTGTTTCAGTCCATATAGTGCCTTTTGTAGCTTGCATACCATGTCCTTGTCCTTTGTCAATGCAAAACTCTCGGGTTGTTCTATGTAGACCTCTTCTTCAAGAATTCCATTCGAGAAAGCTAACTTGACATGCATTTGAAAAACTTTGAACTTCTTATAAGAAACATATAAGCAAGTAGAATTCTTACCCCTTCCAATCTTGCCACTGGAGAAGAAGTCTCTCCATAGTCTAGTCCTTCTTGTGGATAGCCCTTACATACAAGCCTTTCCATATTTCTGGTCACATCTCCATCTTCATTCAATTTTCTCCTGAAAACCCATTTGGTACCAATCACATTTTTATCTGTAGGTCTGGAAACAAGTGTCCATGTATCATTCTTCTCAATTTGATCAAATTCTTCCTCCATAGCTTTTACCCAATCTTCATCCCTGATTACTTCCTTCACTGTCTTGGGCTCATACTCGGAAATCAAACAAGTACTTTCTTCTGGTTATTACACCTGCATTCTTATCACCTATAATCTGATCAACAAAATGATTCATCTTCACATACCTAGGTATCACCAATTCAGGTCTAGGAGCTTCTTCTTTTGCCAGTTGATTCACTTCTTCCACATTGTTATGTTTTGTTGGTTCATGCACTTCCGGTTCAATATACACAATCCTGATCATCCTCTGTCACTTGCTTGAATCACCAGATTTATCAAGGTATTCATTCACCTTTACATTTGCAGTCTCAATCATTTTGTTAGTTCTCTTATTGAAACACTCATATGCTTTGCTTTTAGTAGAATAACCCAAGAAAATACCTTCATCACTTTTTGGATCAAACTTGCATGTGAAATCATCCCTCTTAATGTAACATCTACTGCCAAAGACTTTGAAATATTTAATACTAGGTGAGTGACCATACCATAGCTCATAAGGTGTCTTATCGGTTCCTTTCTTTACTTGCACCCGGTTCAGGGTGTAGACAAAAATACTAATTGCTTCTCTCCAATGCATTTTTGGTACATCACTTTGAATCAACATTGTCCTTGCAACATCCACTATAGTTCTCTGGAACACCATTTTGTTGTGGAGTCCTCAGTGCAAACATTTTTCTCTTGACTCCATTATCTTCACAATACTTAACAAATTCTACAGAAGTAAACTCACCTCCTCTATCAGACCTTAAACACTTTAAGTTCTTACCTGATTCCTTCTCAACTAGTGCCTTGAATGTTTTGAATTTATGGAATGCATCAGACTTCTCCTTCAAGAAAGTTACCCACATCATTCTAGAATAGTCATCGGTAAACAATATGAAATATCTATCACCTAAATAATTTCTCTGTCTCATAGGCCCACAAAGATCAATATGCACCAAATCAAGTATGCTCTCAGATGAAAAAGACTTGCTTTTGAAGGTAGAACTAGTAAACTTACCCAGATGACATTCTTTACACATCATGTTATCTAGCTTGACTAATTGTGGCAATCCTCTAACTGCATTTGTCTTACTCACTTTGATCAAACTATCAAAATTTACATGACAAAACCTTCTATGCCATAGCCAACTATTTTCAACCTTTGCAACCAAACAAATGCTCACAATATTATTCAGATGGAATAAATTACTTCTAGTCTGCCTACTGGTAGCACTCTCATCACCCAAGCTTCCAATTATTCTGCATATACCTCCTTTGAATTTCAGTCAGTAACCTTTATCATTTAGCTAACCCACACTCAACAGATTATGTGTTAGACGATCCACAAAATAAACATCATCTGTATTACTCTTACCATTCAAAGAAATAGTGACTTTTCCTTTGACCAAACAAGGGGTATTGTTACCAAACCTTACCACACCACCATCAAACTCATCAAGCTTAATGAACTTACTCTTGTCACCAGGGATAACTTTAAGAAACCCCCTCCTAGGAAAAAGTGTAAAATCCTGGCGAATCATATATTAATTTAGGGTTAAATTTTTCTTGATGATGACGAATTGTTTTTCCAAATTAGGAAAATAATATAAAGGTGAAGGCGAATTTTTCCTTGCCAAATGAAAATTCCATAAAATCTTGGCTAATATTACATTAATGTGGGGGAAAATATATAATATATGAGGCGAATGATTTTCTTTTGAAGGGAAAAAAAATATTTGTACTGGCGATTTTTATGTGCCATTTGAAAATATATTTATTTTATTGGCTAATATATCGTTATTATGGGAAAAAGAAATATTTTATTTGGCAATTTTCAAAAGATGGGACTCGTCAATGCGTCATGTGGGCCAACGCCAACTAATAACTTGTTTTGCAGATTAAACACATTGGTATCGATAAGTACAAAAAGTTACATCGACACGCAACCTAATAATAACATCCATCATTTTATAATGTTAAATATATTATTTGAGACCGTTTGATTATCCTAGATCAATGGTTGAAGTTTAATTTCGGCCCAATTTCTTGAAGCAAACAAACTTCTCCAGTCACCGGAATAATGACACGTAACATTGTAATTAATGCAATATCACGTCCATCGAATATCACCTTTATTTGTTGCGAATATAACTGATCACACATGAACACATAACCTAATTAGTAATATCCACTGTTTTATATTGTTAAATGTATTATTTGAGAACATTTGATGATCCTAGATCAATGGCTGAAATTTAATTTCGGGTCGAATTTCTGAAGGAAACAGAGTTCCACAGGAAGTCACCGGAATGATGACACGTATCAAGCCTTAAAAAGTGCACCGTAACCATGATCGTTGATTACTACTGGTTATTTGTTTAAGTGGACAGTGGATAGTGCAACTGCAACTTGTAACTCGTAACTCGAAAATAAATAAATGCCTTGTCAGTGACATTCTTTAACTGCCATCTTTAACTGTCAATAGTACGCATGCATTTATGGGAAAGATTTACATGTAGATATGAAAGATTAAGGACAGTGGATTTAAATCTCTCACACGCATAATGCATTTATGGAAAATATTTACATTAAAGATTAAGGAAAATGCATTAAATACGATTAAAGAAAGAATAATTATTAATTGCTAAGTATCCGTGATCACTACTATCAATCAAGGGGACAGGGCTATTTATAGACAATCTGACTTCTTTCTTCTTCATTTTGCTTTTGGTAGATTAAGAGTCAAAGCTGTCGGTGGTAGAAATTCTGCCTCTGGTTTTAAGGTTTAGGTTTTTAGGTCTTTAGGCTTTCGAGAATTAAAGATGGACACACCAATCCGTTTTAGATGCACATCCCTAGATGACCAGAGGTCCTTTTTGGGCAATGTCTCAAAAGAAACCTCACTTCCATTTGTACGGAGGTTGGTGGCAACACTTTTATAAATTCTACTGTGTTGATGTTATTGGGTCGAGAGTTCCTTGAGAATGTTGACAGATACCACGTCTACACAGACATTACATCTCGGTTTTTTGAGTCTCTCCTCGACTTTGGAGGACAGAAGGTGGATATGTTGATGCTGTTGAGGAAGGTTTTTAAAGAGAAATTCTTGGAGGACGATGTCAATGTTGTTGTTTTTGTGGAATTAGGGGTGGGGATCCTTTGGCCAAGAGATATACTCAAGCTGTTGGAGCCGGGCATAAATGTGGCCAGACAACCCTTTCTGTTGAACCTCAATGACGAGCAACTAACGCGACACAGGAAATGGGCACGACTTGGGAGGGATTTTATCCGGAAATGGTTTTTCCTTGATGAATTCGACGAGTCAGACTACACATGGCTTAAAGAATTCTCAGAGATTATCCTCTCTGGAAAATTCTACTCAGACTTAAGGGAAGATGAAGATCCCTAGTTTACGCATTCCCGTTACCCTGGTCTTTTGACAATGGACATGCAAAGTTTCACTTTTTTTATACCGATAAGAAGTTGCCTACTAGGGTTCTATTTTTACTGTACGATGTAATTTTATGAAAAAACAATAATAAAATTTTTTCAAGTTCGTTTCAATTTTCTTTTTATGGGTACAAAAAATGATTCTTAGACTTATCTGTGATTACAATATTTTAATTAGTTGCTTTACCTGTGTATTAGACATTTAAGTATGCTTAAACAATGGATTAGTACTTCCATTTTTAAATCTGAAGACTTAGATTTTGAATTTTTAAAATGATTAAGTTTCTTTATTAGTCCAGAGACAAGGCAAGTTTTTATTTTTAATTTGCCAATGTGTCATATCGATGTGTGATAATGTAATTTCAATTATAATACATATAGAAATAATTGAATTCAATTCAATGTTAAAGTTTGAGTTAAACATTACTCAAAGTAAAATTAATTGTTAAATATTTAATTTAATTAAAGATGTAACATTTTTAAAGATAGTGACTGCCAACCATTGGATGAGCACATATCGACGATGTAGAGTGAATTTCGGGCCGAAAGGGAAAAGAGACCCTATTTTTGCAAACCTACTCCAGAAACAAGGCAAAAGTTAGTGGGACCTGCGACAGTGCGACAGTGCCAGCGACCGTTGGATGAGCACATATCAACAACGTGCGGTGTATTTCGGGCCGAAAGGGAAAAGAAACCCCATTTTTGCAAACCTATTTCAGAATAATGTAAATGAACTCAAAATCACAGTAATAGAATAAGTATCACTTACCTTTGCCTCAAATTAAATTGCAGCAATGCAGTCGCAATGTAGTATGCAGTTGCACTCAACAGTCAACAGTCTGAAACTTAGTTATCGATCAAATATAGAGATATCAGAATGCTTTTATACTAATCCTTATTTGGAAAATTCGGCAGGATACCGAATATTTGTATTGGGTATACAAATATTTGGCGAAGCCTGCGTAATTATAACACATCTTTTATTATTTTCGAGGTGATTATGGGTTGTCCAATACCTTCGCATGATTAATAAAGTTGGCGAAATTACGTCGGTTAGAGACACGCGCTCGTAAAATGTCAGGCGAATTTGGGGCCGCCTATAAATATATATGTATAAAACGATTGGCAAATATAGGCCGTCGACTTGGGGTCACTTAGAAATTATAAGCGAATGTTTTAAATATACAAGGACCAAAATTTATATTCCATTGGCGATAATGTGTAAGAAATGGAAAAATTAAATAAACCGATTGGCGATGGGCCCGGGCTTTGGACCCAATATTAATAAATGTCGGGTGATAGGGTCGATCCAATATATGAAAAATATTCGCCAATTCTAGGGTCGCCGACATGAGACATTCGCCAAATGGCGAATAATCGCCACTAAAGTTTTCGCTGCTTGTCACCAGTCATGTGATGTGAGCACCCACTGTCTATAATCCATTCATCATTGTGTTCCATGTGAGAAACTAGTGCCTTTTTGCCTTCTGATGGATCTTCTTTGACCGCAACAAATACAAACTCCTCTTCCTCATTATCTTCTGATTCTTCATCGATAACTCCTTCATCAACTACAACATAGCATTGTTTCTTCCCTTTTCCCTTAAACTTTCCGAACTCATCCTTTTGTTCACCATTAGGACATCTAGCAACAATATGTCCAATCTTATTACATGAAAAAGATTTCAGTGGTAGCTTGATTTTGTACTTACCAGTCCCTCTAGGAAATCCCTTTTCTAGTAGTGCTTCAAGCTCTCGTTGTTTCCTTTCATCTTCCAAGATAGCTTAAATTTCTCTGGTGTAATTTGACATGCAATCAATATTATGACTTTAGACACCGATGCCTTAAAAGCTGCCTCAACTCTTGGAATATTGTTATCAAAGTTGTTTAACTCAAATGTAGTAAGCTTACCGATCAATCCATCTATAGTAACACTATCTAAAGTTCTCAGCTCATTTATAGAAGACACTCTAATTGGCATAAGAAGGTAATGAAGTTCTCAACATTTTACTTACCACAACATCTTCCTCAATAGTTCCACCAGCACCTCTAATTGCACCAACAAATTTTATTCTTTGACCATATTGTGCAATGTTCTCTCCTTCTACCATCTTCATGTCATCATACTTTCCTCTAAGATTGTCTTCCTTAGCCTTTTGCACATGAATATCTCCTCCATAGATTAGTTTCAACTTTTCCCAAACATCATAGGCAATATCAAGTCCACAAACATCAACATATTCAATATCAGATAAGGTACGTACAATAGCTTCTTTTGCTTGAGTATTCTCTTGTTGTTCCTTCAGTTCATCTGCAGTGAGAGTTCCAGTAGGAGTGGTATACTTGCATGTGACATGCATTCAGTATTGTGATCCCATACCTTTTAGATATAACTTCATTCTGTCACTCCATACCAGGTAGTTGCCTTTAGAGAACTTAGGAGGTTCCTTCCTCATCATTAGATGTTTTCCTCAAGCTGTTAGGCTTACCACAAAGAGGACCAAGGCTCTGATACCAATTGTTAGTATTATTAGATCCAAGATTACTAAGAGAGGGGGGGGGGGGGGGGGGGGGGNGGCGTGAATCAATAATCTAACAAATTAAACTTTTCATAAACCATTCAACAACTTGCATCAATTAACATCTATTGCATGTATAAACAAACCAATAAAGATAGACATCCACAACCATGCAACTCAATAACACCAATTTGTTTCTCGTGGAAACCCAACTGGGAAAAACCACGTGTGGGGATGGCACCACCAAATAATTCTGCACTCTTCTGAAGTACGCTCGGTTAAGAGCTTAGCCCTGTTAAGAACTTACAAATACTCGGTTAAGAGAAAGACCCTGTTAGTAGACACCTGATTAAGGGATTTATCTTTAGCCTTTCTAGGAGCTTTACTCTGTTACGAGTAACCCTTTTAAGGGATTTCAAACCCTAATTAAAGAGTCGACTGGTTAAAGGATTTACAAATCAGACCTGTTAGGGTCTGCCGGTTAAGGGATTTTCTTGCAAAAACTATTAGGAATCAACAAGTACAATGATTTGTATGTAGCACGCTTCCTTTGCTCATTTAGATCAAATTAAAGCACAATACTTCTACTTCTTGCAGACTATCTTTATTCTTCACTCGACCGCACCTTCTCATCCACGATCTACACTTTGCATATAAATACACTACAAGTTCATTAGGGCGTTTAACCGCCTTACAGAACGTATTACAATCTTTCCCGCTTAATCCTTAAAGCCTAAAACGTATTATCAATCTAGAACATTCGATTACAACTTTAGGTCAGCCTTCAAATTCATCGCACATTGATTTGACAAAGAAAAGTCAAACCACAACACACTTTCCAATGTTCTTGCACAACGTCAAGAAATTTGATCATAAAAATGCCAACTCATCAATCCATGTTGATCTACAATGTCACTAAGATCCATGGAACACATAACCACTTACCGCAACACGATATATCATCACCAAGTGAGGATTTGACTGATTGTTCCAAGAACTTTTACTTTTCACTAAGCGAACTTATGTTCATTGAAACTCGGTCATCCGGTCACCTAATCATGATGTGGTAGCAAAAGAAACCCCATAACATAGTCAAGATAACATATCTTGAAACACAACATCTGAATCCAAACCTATTTGACACAATCATCGAGTCATTCTTCCTTGGCTACATCCTGTTCTTCCTGTTGACCTATCAACCTTTAATCAATCATAAGCCACACCATACATATGATAAAACTGTGCGGTCATAGATACATCACTAGAGACATCACTTAGTCTTCCATTACGATTGCACACGCCAACTCTTACCACAACTCTGGATCCAACCTCTTGAACATACATCAGAATAACAGTCACACTATCAACCAACAAACACTAAGTTGACATCAATGACAACATCATAGCTGATTTACTTATCATCAGATCTGCATCAAACACATACTATAACACATTCAACTTATCTCTACTTCAGTTATGCCAATATATCTTACCAGGTCAAAATCCACACCCACTCCATAGTGAATCCCATAAATGTAAATACCCTGAATGTAGTAAAGAATCCTCTTAGTTTCTTTCTAGTGCAACTCATGGGGCTCCTGCATGAATTGGGAGACCATCCCTAGACCATAGTAAATATTAGATCGTGTGAGAGTCAGGTATATGAGACTACCAAACAGTTGTGGATACTTAATGCTATCCACCAAAGGTGACGAACTCTTAGACTAAAGTTTGACCCCAAACAAAAATGGTGTTGTTGCAGGCTTATAGTTAGCCATGCAAAATGTGGAGAGCATACTTAGGTTGTGCAAGGAATATCCCTAAAGAAGATTGAGAGATCTCAATCCCCAAGAAATAGTGCAAAATGCCTAAGTCTAACATCAAGAAATGACCATGAAGGACATTTTTCATTGCATGAATAGTGGATGAGTGACTCCTCATAATCAACAAGTCATCAACAAAATACAAAAAATGAGAGTATCACATTGTTGTAGAATGTAGACATTTGGATCAGAATGATAACTAGTGAACTCAACTGTTAGGACTCCATCTTGGCATACTAAGCCCGAGGGGCCTATCTGAGTCCATAAAGAGACTTCCAAAGATGAAAAACAATTGAAGGATATTGAACAAACCCCTGTGGCTACTTTATGCATATTTCCTCTTAAAGGTCACAAATGAAGAAATGCACTCTTCATATCCATTTGATGACCTTCTCATATATGAGCTACAACAATAGTGAGGACAAGTTAGAAGGGATCCATTTTTGCGCCTAGTGCAAAAGTCTTAGAGTAGTCAATCGTAGGAATCTACGAGAATCCTTTGGTAACCAAGTGAGCCTTATGTTTATTAATCGACCCATCTTGCATAGTTGCATCTTGCTCGAGAATACCTAAAAATTCCCAAAAGAACTGTAGATTAGAAGCTAAAACAATGAAGATATGTAGAGCCTATTGAAATTATGACCTTGTTCTTCTAGTATATGAAGCATCACAAACACAATCATGTTTTGACTCTAGTGTCTGATGAGCCCAAGGAGGTCCTAAGACTAGAGAATCTTTAGGAGAATCATCATCCCCTGAATGATGATTGTGGGAGGAATTGATTCCTCATCATCACTGTCACCATTCGAAGTGGAGAAAGAAGACTCCCAATGAGAAGCAAGAGGATTAATATCCTTAGAAGAACTATCATCATGATGTAGTGGCTTGAATGTGATAGTTGATGAAGTGGTAGAAGAATAGTTAGAATGAATCTCCTCTCAATGAGAAACTCATGACTAGTAGTAACTAGAAGCCTATAGCCTTTGACATCATTTGGGTATCCAACAATTATGCAAGGGTTTCTCTATAGATCCATGGCCTTGTGTTTCTTTGCTAGAATGTGGACCCATGCATGAGAATCAAACATTCAAAGTGCTTAATTATGGGTTTTCAATCGATCCAAGCTTCAAAGGAGTAACTCTCCTCACAACTTTATGAGGGATTGGTTATGACTATAACAAACACTATTAATGGCTTCACCCAAAAATATTGTTTAGTTTTTCAATAAGGGCCATTTTTCGCAAGGTTACTATTTTTAGTAAGTTGTGAGTTTTGCACAAAATCTAAAACATACCTCCTAAATGGTGAAATAAAGCTAATGATGAAATAATAATCACACCAATATCTTGAGGCATTTAAGAGATATTTGATTTTTTTAGGAAATTTCTCTAATAAAACAAAAAATGTAACTTCAAGGGCCTTGTAGGTCTCAGATGGGCTTGAAAGTTGATCGGAGTTGCTTCTGCACACTCGGCCATTATAGGTCTCATCACTAGAGTTCCAATGATGTACAATGATTAAGATCCAACGACTGAATTGCAAGATATGGTTCCCAGAAGTCCAACTACTAGAAATTCTATACGATAGTTTCTTAAGTCAAAAATTAGTCAACTAGGGTTTTGGTGCCCAAAAAAAGGATCTCACTTTCCAGAACATTATAGAGTGGTTATGTATTCCAAATAAAGAAGATGAATGGGGGTTATAGAAGATAATTCTAGTAGTGCAGACAGTGGCTTTGGATTGCATATTATTGTAATGCAATGCCCATGTAGCTATAGCATGTTATTTTCTGAATGTTGTAATTTTTTTTTCAATTGGTATAAAAACAAGCAAGTGTTTCTTTATTTCATTTTCTATTTATTTGGCTATTTTTGTTGTGTGTTTGGGTTTGTAAGAGTACCCTTCATCATAAGTGTATCATACAATTGGCCATTTCATTCAAGGACCAATTCTTCTATTCAGCTGAGGAATATAAGGAGTTGTATGTTGCAAGTCAATATCCCGTGAAGCACAAAATTGCTCAAACCTATTGTTTATATATTTCCCCCATTATCTATGTATGCAGAACTTTGATAGATTTCCCAGATTATTCTCCACAAATGTTTTTAAGTCCAAGAATGAATGAAAGACTTCAATTTTTTTTTTGAGAAACTATACAATAGTGTATTTGGAATGAAACCCAAAAACATATCAAGCTCTATTTAAAGATGGACGTGGAAATGGTCCAACCAAATCATTGTGTACTAACTCTAAAAGGTGTGAAGTTCTCCAAGTTTTACCTTTGGCAAATTTCTCTTCTGGATTCTTTCCATGAATGCAACCCTAACAAACACCACTAGAAGAAGTAAACTAGAGGCAATCATGTAACCATGTCATGCCTAGTAGTGGTAGTTTAAGCAGCCAAACCATTGATGCCACAAGTTACTCACTTCATCAGAATGAGTGAGAAAAACAAATGAAGGGGGATCAAGAACAAAGTGAGAAAATAGATAAGTCGCGACTTATGATCTTCTCTCCCAACTACAACTGTAGAATCAATGTGCAACTCATGGATTACCACCGAATCAAGAGAGAACTTAACCTGCTTGCCTAAACCTCTCTAAGTGATTTGACATACTAATAGGATATTATTTGATAATGAGGACAAATAAAGAACATCATGGAATGTTCTAATCCACACATCAACAAACCCTCTCCCACACATGTCAATAGGAGTGTCATCACCCATCAAAATAAAAGAAATGGAATGTGGCTCCAAAGTTGTAAGTTCATCCTTGATGAAGCTTGAAGAAGCCATGTGGTGCGAGGCACACAAATTAGGGTGAAGCAAATTTTACAAGGGTCTTGTCCTTTCCTTTCCCCTTACTATTTTCTTTAGCCTTGATAAACCCCTCATTTGAACTTTGTTTTACTGATTCAAGAACACTGATATTTCTCTTTCAAGAATGTGGGTCAAGTGATCAATATGTTTCCTCAAACATTTATACTCATTATGACCAAGTCATTTACAATAGGCACACTTGACCTTCTCTTTCTTAGGCTTACCACCACTAGAAGATTGGTCTCATTAGCCACTTTTGGGGTGGCTAGTTTTTGATCCTCCTGCTCATTGCTATTGTTTCGTTTCTTATCCTTATTATTACTACTTTGTCCAAACCGTTCTTTTGTACCTTGATTGCTAGTTAGGAAATGTGATAAAGAGAATTTTAGAGTGCCCATGCGGATTAGATTATCTTGCTCCCCTGTGAGAAACACAAATATCATCCAAGAATAGCATTGTAAATTCAGACCCAAGTGCACTCTTAGTAACATAGAAGGTAGAAACAAATATTGAATATTTAGAACTTAGCTTAGAGAGAATACCAAGAATCAGTTGTTCATCTTTCTTTACAATTCCACATAGATTTAACTACAACATTACTATTTTCAAACTTGTTTAGAAATCTTCTACTGCGTTAAAATTGTCAAGACTTAGACGTACGAGTTCATTTTCCAACATATGACCCCTAATTGAATCATGAGTTCTAAATAGTCTTTATCTTTGTCCAAATTTCGTTAGGAGTACTCACGGATTCAATATGAAAGAGTAAATAAGGAGAGACAAACAAACACAAAGTTCCATATGCTTCATCACATCTATAAAACTATTTAGGATTTTTTGCAATTGGAGTAGGTTTAGTTTCAAATCCCATTGTTATCCTATGCAAACCATAATACTTCAATAGATTGTCATGTGCAATTTCCACACAAAATAGTTGGAAGGAGTTAGAATGAAAATTGTTGTTTGATCCATGAAGAAAAAATGTAGAATTAAGTGCTAAAAAGAAGAGAACACAAGAACACCAACACACCTCCACCCTTTTCCAAGGTCAACACCTTCAATTCAAGCAACACTCAAGCATCTTCATGAATATGAGTGATTTCTACATCCGTTCATGATGGTTTATGTAAGGTGAATGAAACATTTACCTTTTTACATACATTTCCTTATGCAATTTCCTTTCATTTTCAAGGTTGATTCCTAAACAAGGGTTTGACCAAGGCAAACCCATTTTACCCAACCTTTTCCCCATTTTTTTGTGTGCAGGAACATGTTATGAAGCTGTCGAAATGTTTCCGAAAAGATCGAGAACAATCAGAGATACCTTGCAAATTTCAGTCAAAAGTACCAGGCAAAGAACATCTAAAACATTATGTACCCTGCAACTTCAGCCCAAATTTAAATCATAGGTTAGAACAACAGTCTAGACCCTAATTTAGCTCATTTTTAATTTTTGGCAGTTAGTTACCAGTTTGTAATTCCCAGATCTCTCTATATTTGCATATTTAGCTTCCTTATTGCATTATCATTTTGATTTCCCTCTTTCCATTTCACAATTTACATATTTAGCGAAGGATAATAGTCCCATTCAACGCTTAGGTCCTCCTTGAGTCTATTGGGACATCTTCCTTCAAAGTGTGCAAATTTGAAAAGGGGGAGCAATCTACCCCTTTGCATTGCTTCCTTTTTCTCATTGTATAGTCACATATTTCTAAAGATCTATGTGTTGGGACTTTGAACCTTTTTGGGGCCTCCAAGGTCTTTAATTTTGAGTTTTAAGATTTATTGGAGAAATTGCCTGGAAATAAATGTTGATAACTTTCTTATATAATTTGGAATGGTGATTTACTAGTGGTCTTATTGACAAAATTATTGCATGCAATTTCAGCTTGTGGTAAAATTAGACCCCACCCCTTAGGTTTATATACTACTAAGAATCTCAATAGGTTCCCCAAGATCCTATTCACCACTTCTGTGTACCCATTAGTCTATGGGTGGTGCGCTGAACTAAACTTCAAATATGTTTTCAACTTTTTCAACAATGTCCTCCAAAAGTACCTAACAAAATTAGTGTCTCAATCTGAAACTATGCTTTTTGGTAGATCATAGTTTCATCACTTCTCTGAAAAACAATTCTTCCACATGAACATCTTTGAGAACCCATCTACAACCACAAAAAAGAGATCATGTCCTTTGAGTCCTCGGTAAGCCAAGAACAAAGTCCATACTAATATCTTCCCATGGCCTCTCTGGTATAGGTAATGGTTGATATAACCCTGTATTTTGCTTCCTTCCTTTTGCCATCTGACATATTCTACAACTTTGCACAAAATTTTTAATATCTTATTGCAATTGTGGTCAATAATAATGCTCATTGATTGGAACAATGGTTTTATCTCGACCAAACTGTCCAACTAATCCTCCAATATGTTTCTCTTTGATTAGCTTTTTCCTCATGAAACTCTTTGGAATGCACAACTAGCTTTCCTTTAAATAACATCCCATGTTGGATTATAAAATCCAACTACCTGGTCATGTCTAAAGTAACAGGCTCTGTGCAAGCTCTCCAAGCCTCACCAAAATCAAGATCCTTTGGATACAAACTCTTGACTTCATGGGACTCAACATTTTTTATCTACATGTTTGTCAACAAATTTTGCCTCCTACTCAAGGCATCTGCAACCCTGTTAGACTTTCCACTCCTGTGCTTCAAAACACGAGTAACTCTGCAAAAACTCAACCCATTTTAAATGTCTTTAATTCAAATTTCCTTGGCTATTCAAATGCTATAAAGCTTGATGATCAGTAAACAAAAAAAACACTTATACAAAAGATAATGTGCTCCACTTCCTCAATGTTTGAACTATAGCATAAAACTCTTGATCATAAAGAGAATTTTTTCTTTTGGCATCATTCAACTTCTCGCTTAAATAAGCAATGGGTTTACCTACCTAACTAAAAACAACTCCAATGACATTGCCATGAGCATCACAATCTACCTGAAATACCTTATTAAAATTTCAAAGTTCCAAAAAAGGTTGCTCTATAACTTTTCTTTAAAAAAAATTAAAATTGTTTGTTGCTCAATCAGTCCACCTGAATTCTTTTCTATCTTCTCTCATTATTTCAGTTAGGGGAGCACAAATACTACTGAGAATTTTGATAAACTATCTATAAAAACTAGCCAAACCATGAAAAGATCTTACCTCAACAACAGTCCTTAGAGTAGGCCATTCAAGGACAACCCTCACTATCTTTGGGTCCACTTTAAAATCATTTGTTGAGACAACAAATCAAAGGTACACTAACTCCTTCAAAAAACTACACTTCTTTGGGTTAATAAACAACTTTTCTTCTCTTGACTTCTCAAAGACCCTACGAAATGCATTATATGCTCGTCTAATGTCTTACTGAAAATCATAATATCATCAAGTAAACAATAACAAACTCACTCAAAAATTCTTTCAATACCTCATTTGTGAGCTGCATGAACGTGCTTGGTGGATTCGTTAGCCCCAAAGGCATGATTAACCACTCATTCAAGCCCTACTTTGTCTTGAAGGTTGTCTACTATTCATCTCCTCTAACCTGAATTTGGTGATATCCACTCTTCAAATATATCTTTGTGAAGTACTAATGCAGGAGTATCTTGGGATCTTAGCAATCTTGCATCAACCAAAAATATTTTTTTTCTTGTTTGATCAGTTTGGTGTTTCTGTTTGCAGTCGATCTGTGCTTGTTCTTTTGTGTTGCAGTCACTTCAGTGTGTTCGCGGCTTTGTGATGGACATTATCCTATGATCGCATATCATTTAGACTTATCGCGCGTGACATTTTACAGATTCTTTTCTTGATTGTCATGTTCTTCGATTTCCCAGCCAGTCGTGTTTTCAAATCAGTTTCCAATCTTCCGATGGGAATCTGAGTTCGTGATCATGCCAACTCATTGTTACGTTTGAGACCAACCTTATTGTATGATCACATCGCTTATTTGTTTCATTGGAGGTTGTTCCAGACGATTAGGGTCCTGACCTATTTGATGTAACATGTTTTCTCAATTATTGGGAAATGTGATCTTTTCTAGGCCAACCATATATTGTAATTGCTTTATAAGCTTATGGACTTGTTCCCAAGGGGCAGGAGATTTTCGTAAGATTATTTGGCTTTAGTTTAGCTAGGGTTTGTAAGGGTTTTCTGATCATAATGAGGCATGTATGCTTGGCATGTGAGACTGTATGTTGCAGATCTGTTGTAAATGATTTTCTTATAATAATCGAAGGTTGATCTCTCATTTCTATCCATCTTGGCTTATTGTTTCCGTTGTGTTGTATTGATTGCAAGGTTTGGACTGATCTACTTGAGGTTACTCAATCCTTGACTGCATCAAGTGGTATCAGAGCAGGGTTTTTCAACCTAGGCTTTTCTTGCGGGGTGGCAGTTGAAGGGATTTGACCTACAACTACTAAGGATTGTGAAAATGGCCAGGAGAAATGCTAGAGGTGGAGCTAGGAATGTAGATCCAATGGTCTTAGACTTGTTGAGACAAATTTCTGCCAGATTGGAAGCAATAGAGACTGCTCAGAGGAGAGGACAACATAAAGAAGATGCAAGTGATGAAGAAAGAGATAAACATAATCGGGAACCAGCGGTCGAAGAAGAGAACAACCGGGCACGACCGGAGTTGGATCACGAAGAGAAGATGTTCATTAGAGCCTTGACTAATGTTAATAGGCGACCTTATTTCAACCCATCTGATTATCATGCCAACCTAGATGTTGATGAATTGATAGATTAGATCACAAAGATGGACAAGTATTTTGAACTTGAAGGAACTAATGAAGAGAAGAAGGTAAAGTATGCCTGCACTAAGTTAAAAGGACATGCATCCCTATGGTGGGAAGATTTGCAAACAGATCGACAGAGAATGGGTAAAGACAAGATCAAATCTTGGGATAGGATGCTGAATAAGTTGAAGGCTAAGTTTTTGACTAAGGACTATCAAGCAAGTTTGTTTAGAAAGTTGCAGTTCTTGAAGCAAAGAGACCTAAGTGTTAAAACTTATACTGAAGAGTTCTACAAGTTGAACATCATATCAGATCATATAGATGATGAGGCTGAACAAGTTGCTCGGTATCTTAATGGTTTGAGGATGTCCATACAAGATGAAATCAGTTTGTTGCAGATTATAAGTGTGGAAGAGGTTTATTAGTGGGCCTTGAAGGCTGAAGAGAAGTTGAACATAAGGCATGAGAAAGACAAAGAGGCAAAGGAGGAAGATTCCAAAGAGGTAGAGGCAGATCTTCTGCAGATCAGGGAAAAAGTTAGTCAAAAGTTAAGGACAATAATTGTTATAAGAGGATGATAGGACTTCCTACCAGAATGAAGGACAAGGTAGCGGTGGAAGGAGGAAGTTTAATGACACTTGTTTCAAATGTGGCGAAGTAGGACATAGAGCCTTTGATGCAAGTAAGGTAACTCTAAGAAGAAGGCAAAAGGCACTAACTAATGAAGAGTCCACCGGTTCAGTGAACAACAATCAAGCAGAGGAAGGTGCAACCTTGATGACCAGGAGAATCCAATACTGTGGAGAACAAGAGAAGTATCTACAAAGAAAGAATTTGTTCAGAACTAGATGTAAGGTACAAAACAAGGTGTGTAATGTTGTCATAGACATTGGCAGTTCTGATAGTCTTGCTTCAGAGGAGTTGGTTGACAAATCGAAGTTGCAGAGGATGGAACATCCTAAACCCTATCAGATTGCATGGATACAAGATGAACACAACGTACTCGTAAGTGAACAATGCCTAGTTAAATTCAAGATTGGGAAGTATTATGATGAGGTTTTGTGAGATATTATGATTATGGATGTGCGTCATATCTTGTTGGGTAGACCATGGCAGTATGATAGACAAGCTATGCATGATGGTAGAAGGAATGTTTACACTATTGTTGCTAATGGGATGAAACAAAATTTGTTACCTTTAGAGGAACCTCTTAAGAGTGAAGTATGTACTAGTGCAAGAATTTGTCTAGTGGATGGCATGAAGTTTTTGGATGGCATGAAGCATAATAATGTATGTTTTGCTTTAGTACCTAAGGAGTCTATGAAGAATGTCTTGGTAGAAGAAAACCTTAAAGAAATCATTGGGTTATTGAATGAGTATGCTGACATCATATTTGATAATGTACTTGATGGATTACCACCGGTTGGAAGTATTATCCATTGCATGGATTTGATACCAGGGGCTAGTCTGCTTAATAAAACTGCATATAGGATGACTCCAACAGAGAATGAAGAACTCAAAAGGCAAGTGCAAGATTTGTTGCAGAGAGGGTTGATCAGAGAAAGTTTGAGTCCATGTGCAGTGCCTACAGTGTTAGCACCTAAGAAAGATGGAAATGGAGGATGTGTATTGATTCAAGAGCTATCAACCAAATTACAATTAAGTATCAGTTTCCTTTGCCAAGGATGGATGATTTGATGGATTGCTTGAGTGGAGCTAAGTATTTCACCAAGATAGACTTGAAGAGTGGATATCACTAGATTAGAATCAGAGAAGGTGATGAGTGGAAGACTGTATTTAAGACAAATGAAGGTTTGTATAAGTGGTTGGTAATGACTTTTGGATTTTCTAATGCACCTAGTACTTTCATGTCTAGAAGAGATACTTGGGTAAGTTTGTCATTGTATATTTGGATGACATCTTGATTTTCAATAAGAGCCAAGAGGAACATTTGATGCATGCTAAACAAGTATTGCATAGATTAAGGGAAGAGTAGTTGTTGATAAACATCAAGAAGTGTACTTTCATGAAGGAGGAGTTAGTATAATTGGGATTTGTAATATCTACTGAAGGATTGAAGATGGATCCTGAGAAAGTGAAAGCCATTATTGAGTGGCCTACACTAGGGAATATTGGAGAGGTAAGATCATTTCATGGGTTGGCTAGTTTCTATTAGAAGTTCATCAGGAACTTTAGTTCAATCTGTGGAGTGATGACTGAAACCGTGAGAGGAGATAGGAAGGAGTTCAAATGGACACACAGAGCACAAAGGTTTTTTGCATTACTGAAGTAGAAGGTGACAAAACAACCGGTATTAGCTTTACCTGATTTCAATAAAGTATTTCAAGTAGACTGTGATGCTAGTGGAAATGCAATTGGAGTTGTCTTGACTCAAGAAGGAAGACCTGTTGCTTATTTCAGTGAGAAGTTGAATGATGTTAAGAGAAGGTATTCAGTGTATGATCAGGAATTCTATGCTATAATCCAAGCTTTGAAGAAATGGAGACATTATTTGTTACCTAGGGAGTTTGTACTGTATACTGATCATCAAGCATTGAAGTATTTGAGGAACCAAGGTAAGTTGAGTTAGAGACATATGAGATGGGTTGATTTTATGCAGACTTATACAATTTGTGTTGAAACACAAGAGTGGTGTGTCAAATAAAGTTGTTGATTCTTTGAGTAAGAGGACTATGTTGACTGAGATGAAAATTGCAGTATTGGGATTTGATGAATTAAAGGTCTTGTATGAGGATGATCCAGATTTCAGTGAACCTTGGAAGGATTGTAAGGAGCCTATTGTTGCCAATAGAATTAAGTGGTTGGATTATTTCATTCAGGACAAAATGTTATTCAGAGGTAGTCAATTATGTATACCTCAGAGTTCCATGAGAGAGAATCTGATCAAGGAGAAGCATAGTGGAGGTTTAGCATGACATTTTGGTATTGATAAGAAAGTAGCTTTGGTAAGTGAGAATTTCTTTTGGCTAATGTGAGGAATTTTGTACAGAGTTGTAAGGTATGTCAAGTTGGAAAAGGTAGTAGTCAAAATGTGGGGTTGTATACACCTTTGACAGTAACGGTTAGACCTTGGGAAGAGATTAGTATGGATTTTCTACTTGGTTTGCCTAGAACACAGAGAGGCTATGATTCAATCTAAGATGACAAATTTCATTCCTTGTAAGAAGACTACAGATGCAGTGCATGTAGCTAATTTATTTTTCAGAGAGATTGTGAGATTACATAGATTACCTAAGAGCATTGTTTCAGATAGGGATAGTAGGTTTGTTGGTTATTTTTGGAGGACACTTTGGAAGAAGATAAAAGCTGATTTGAAGTCCAGTTCTACTTTTCATCCACAAACTCATGGACAAACAGAGGTTGTGAACAAGAGTTTAGAGAACTTGTTGAGGTGTTTAGTTGGAGATAAGCTTAGAAATTGGGATTTAGTTTTGCCACCAGTAGAGTTTTCTTATAACAATTCAGGAAATAGGAGCACATGGAAGACGCCATTTAAATTGGTTACTAGGTTTAATCCTAAGGGAGTAGCAGAATTAAGGGATATAAGTCCTAATGTTAGGAAGAGTGTTGACGGAGAGGACTTCGCTGAGGTTATGAGATCATTGCATGAAGGGGCGAGATATCATTTGGAGGAAATGAATCAAGTTTATAAGAGGAGAGCATACATGAAGCGAAGACATAAGAAACTTCAAGTAGGAGATGAAGTTATGGTGTACTTGTAGAAGAGTAGATTTCCTATTGGTACTTATAACAAGTTGGCAATGAAGAAGTTTGGTCCTTGTAAGATCTTGAGGAAATTTGATTCAGGGAATGCATATGAAGTGGAATTACTAGAGGACATGGATATATCACCAGTATTCAATGTTGCAGATTTGTATGAGTAGCATGAATCAGATTGCAGTAGCAGTGAAGGATAAGATGTTGGGTAGCAATATCCTAAGAAATAGATGTAGCAGATAGAGTAGATTTTGGATAGCAGAGTTGGTTGAAGTACAAGGAGTAAGCAATATATGGAACATCTTGTCAAATGGAAGGACAGACCAGTGGAGGATTCTTCATGGATTTCTCAGGCTGAGGTTAACCACTTTGGTTTTCCTTTGGCCCCAGTAAAGTGAGAGGCTCACTTTCAAAGTACCCCAGGTGTCTGATGCAGGAGCATCTTGGGATCTTAGCAATCTTGCATCAACCAAAAATATTTGTTTTCCTGTTTGATCACTCTGGTGTTTCTGTTTGCGGTCGCTTCAGTGTGTTTGTGGCTTCGTGTTGGACCTTATCCTATGATTGCACATCATTTGGACTTATCGCACGTGATATTTTGCAAATTCTTTTCTTGACTGTCATGTTCTTCATTTTCCCGGTCAGACGTGTTTTCCAATCAGTTTAAGATCTTCCGATGGGAATCTTTGTTCGTGATCGTGCCAACTCATTGTTACGTTTAAGGCCAACCTTATTGTATGATCACATCTCTTATTTGTTTCATTGGAGGTTGTTCCAGATGATTTGAGTCCTGACCTATTTGATGTAACATGTATTCTCAATTATTCAAAATGTGATCTTTTATGGGCCGACCATATGTTGCAATTGCTTTATAAGATTATGGACTTGTTCCTAAGGGGCGAGAGATTTTCATAAGATTATTTGGCTTTAGTTTGGATAGGGTTTGTAAGGGTTTTCTGATCATAATCAGGCATGTATGCTTGGCATGTGAGACTGCATGTTGCAGATCTGTTGTAAATGATTTTCTGATAATAATCGAAGGCTGATCTGTCATTTCTATCCATCTTGGCTTATGGTTTCCGTTGTGTTGTATTGGTTGCAAGGTTTGGACTGATCTCCTTGAGGTTACTGCATCCTTGAATGCATCCAGTACTCAGTTCCATTCAAACAATCCATTATGGCATCCATCCTTGGTAAGGGAAATCTATGCCCGAAAATAATCTTATTGATAGCCCGAGAATCTATACACATCCTCCATTCTCCATTTTTCTTTGGCACTAGTACTAATGGTACTGCACATGGACTCAAACTCTCTTGAATGATCCCCTTCTAAATCTTGCACTTGTCTATTCAACTCTTCACTCTTTGCTAAGTCACTCTATGGGCTGCCTTATTCGGTAAACTAGCTCTAGGAATCAAGTCCATTTGATGACTAATATTTCTTACTAGTGGTAATCCATCTGGTATAATATCTTGAAACTCATCCAAAAAATCTACAATCTTCCCCTTTATCAACTTTTGGAATTAAAACAAAACACATGATCTTATGCTTCATGCCTTCTAGAAAATTCCTTCCAGCAAAAACATATGACAAACATCCATAGGCACTATATCACATACTACTTCATCATGATAGTTTCCAATTTTGAACTTTACCAAACATTGTTCATTGACCAAAGCCTTGTGGTCCTTCTGTTACCAAGCAATCCGGTAGGGATTCATATGCCTCCTCCTCTCCAACTTTAATTTACAAACCATTTCCTCTAAAATAAGGTTATTAGTATACCACCATCTATAATGACATTGCAAACTTTACCATTACACTTACATCTTGTGAGAAACAATTTATTTCTTTCCACTGGTTCCTTCTCATCATTTACAAGGCTCTTCTAGTAACAAGAACCTCTCCTCTTTAAACATCTTTAGAATGTGAAGGCTCAACATCCTCATCTACATGTACAACTCATACATTGCCCTCCAGTCTCCTATTTGTCTGCCATTGATGATGGGGACACTCATAGGCTCTAGCCTTTTGTGCATTTGTAACATGATCCACGAAAACCATCTCTTCCCAGTTCTTGTCCTCTTCCTCTTCCTCTTCCTCTTTTATCTCGATTATTTTGATCACGAGGACAATAAGAATCATTCCCCTTTTGATTTTGATTGCTACACAAGTCATCATTCTTCTTATGGTCTTCATTTCAGCCTCCATAAGACTGTCCAACAATTTTTCCACCACAACCTCTTCCATTTTGGTTTCTTTCAAGCTTCCTATTTAGTTTCTCTTCTACCTTCAAAGCAAATAAATACGCATCTTCAATGGTAGACATTTTACCATTATTAACTCTTGTTGAATACTCGACTTCAACCAATTTATTTAACAAAAAACCTTCTTGTTGGCTTCAAAATTGCTTGTTCTAATAAGGACTCGATAGAACTCTTCTATATACTCCTGGACAATTTTCCTACTTGCTTCAACCCTTGCATTTTCTTCAATAAATCAAGCTCATAGTCAACATGAATGAACTGTCTCTTCAATTTGTCCACCATCCGATCCCATCTTGTTATCATCTCCTTCCCTCTTCTATCACAACATCAATTCTTCCATGACAGTTCCTTCATGGAGGCTTGTTCTTTACTTATCTCTTAGACCCACAACCACAATCCTAGTGTAAATTGCCTCATATTGGGCGAGATGTTTACATACTTTAGGAACTTCTTCTCTACTACCACTTGATGAAAGGTACATCCCTTACTACATCAAACATACGTAAAACAACAGAGAAATAAATAGAAAATTTCAAGAACTGAAACACTTGCTTTCTCTAATCTTCAATGAAATGATGTTACAACATTCTTGAAATAACTTGCTATAGCCACATGAGACTTCTTATTACAATAATTTGCAAGACAACCACAATCTACAATTTTAGAACCAAGTTTCGAAGCCTTCCATCCTTGTATATGTAGCACCAATAACCACCTTAGAATATTCTAGAAAGTGAAACTATCCTCTTTTGACACCGATATCATACAAGGGCACCAAGCTTATTTTGCTAATATGGTCAATTTTGGTCTTTTGATAGGTTTCAGGGTGTGTGTGTCTTTTGTTGTGCCGATAAGGTCATAATAGACCATTTGATATGTAATTAGGAGTCATTGAGTTTATGTTGTCATATTTTTGCAATATTGTCAAAAAATGTTACTAGGTAAAGTTGCAAAATTGTACAAGGTTGGAATACCAACAATTGGTAGTTCAAAAATTAGTTGCGGACCGTTGGTTTCCAAGTTTTGGTGTTTGTTAGACATATATTTGCTTCTCAAACTCGAAGCAAAGGTTGTTGATGTGGAATTTGAAAGAAATGCAATAAAAAGTAAATCCTTTCCTACGTTTTTATAGTTTTCTCCATGTTGCAGCGAATTGTACATACTGGTACGGAAGGGTTATGGCTTGAGACTGGATGCATTTGAAAATACACTGAATCCCCTTCATTTTGACACCAGTTTCATAAGTTCTCATCAAGTTTTGTGCATTTTATAGGCAAATATTTGAAAATAATCTCGTAACCCTTATTTTGGGGGTTTGAAGTGAAAATATGTGAATACTTGACCATTCCACTGTTGACATTTGGCCAAAATTGGTGGAATGGGTGGGCTAGGGGTACTACACATTGATTTTGAAGGATTTGTGCAAGAGATGAAGTTTGGGGCATTTTTGAGCAAGCCCTAGCCTAATTTCTTCATGTGATGGGCTTTGGAGTGTAGGTAGAAGTGAGATTTTGTTGGAGAGCAATTGGATAGTGGGAGTGGAGGCTAAAAACCACTGACTGGAACCCTATGTGATGTGTTTGAGTCTGTGGGATGGAGGTGTGAAGTTTGGCACTTGTATTCCTAACACTTGCTTTGGGAAAGTGGCCTAATTAGGCCTAAAAGTAGTTTACCCAGGGACGCATTTTCAACAAAATTTGACCCATCCCAGAAACTCAGAAACCCGTCCCCTGGCTGTCCCATAAAATTCATTCAAATAATGTTTGAGTTTTGATAGTTTGTTTGATTTCCACTCTCATGTGAACACTCAATTTAAATTATTTAACATAAACGCTATATATTAAGGTTCTATAATGTACATAGGCATGCTTTATCCATGTTTTCATATGAATATTTAAAATTTTCCCATTTTTTATATAGTCATCCCCACTGTTGTCCCATGCTACAGGAAAAATATAATCATCTCAAAAACCCGTTTTCCCGTCCCCCCGTTCTGGAAACCCGGGTTAACATAGCCTAAAAGCTACATTACCAGTCTAAAATAGAGGTATATGTTCCAAAACAACCCCTAGGGAAAATTGGATATGTTGTGGACTGGCGAAAAACGGTATCCATAAACACTTTTCTTTTGTCTTGAAACTGTCCGTACAAAGAGTTAGGTTGGAAAATCCCTCTGAGTAGGGCTACAAGGAGTCTAGCCTAGTTGTGAAGCAGACCCCCTCAAAGAAAGTCATAGGGCCTAAACCAGGGTATGATGAGTATTGTTATGATTCCCTTAGTCACTTTAGAAGCCTACCTTTTAAAGGTTAAAGAATTTTGAGGACTGTCCTTAGGTTGTGTTAAAATTGTCATTGAGTTGGGGGTCTACTGAATGGATACGTGAGTTGGGAGGAAGATTCCCACTTTGGACTTTTTGTGTGCTCTGTTAGGTGATTAAATTGTGTTGGTTTGACTTGGTGTCATGCTTTTCATCAAAGTGGTATCAAAGCCTAGGCATTAGATCTTTTGGGGAAGATTGAAGTTTGAAGAAGTGGAGGGTTGGAAGTTGAAAGGGACAAGATGCCTCCTATAGGTAGTCACAGTCATTGCTAAAGAACTTAAGATGATCCTAGCCAGACATGAAGCATTGGAGACAAATCAAAAGGGAGGATGGACTACAGATGAGGAAAGTGACCATGAGGGTGAGAGCGAGGGCGAGAATGAAAACCCTCAAGGAAGAGACCAAGATAGTGAAGAGGAAATGGACCCTGAAGAAAGAAGGGTGGTGAGAATGCTCAAGGTTGTTAAATGAGATGCTTCTAGTGAGAAAATAGATGTGCCAATGTACAATAGAAAGTTAGATGTTGAAGAAGTGTTAGATTGGATAGATGCCATGGACAACTACATTGAGTACAAGGAGGTTGTTGATGATAAGAAGGAGAGGCTTGCAAAAACTAAGTTGAAAGGACATGCTCTCACATGGTGGAATTATGTTCAAGAGGAGAGAGTGAAAAGGGGGAAGACAAAAATCAGTTCATGGGATAGGATTGTACCAAAGACTAAAAGCCAATTTTTGCCAAGTGATCATGCAATTTAGACATTCAAGAAGTTACAAGGTTTAAAGCAGAAAGATAAGGATGTCATGACATATACTGAAGAATTTCACAAATTAACCATTAGGTATGGTCATATTGAAGATAAAAATGAGAAGATTGCAAGGTACATGTACGGGTTGAGGTTTCAAATTCAAGATGAATTAAGTTTGGCTACAGCAAGGATGGTGGAGGAATGTTTTCAATTGGCTGCTAAGGCATAAGAGAAACTAAAAAGGAGACAAGAAAGACAAGGAAGAGGCAGAGGCAACGCCAGTAGAGGAAGAGCTACAAGGAAGACTTTTGAAGAGTAAGAAGATACAAGCAAAAGAAAGGAACAAGTGGCTGATTCAAGAGGTAGTTTTAGAGGTTTTAGAGGAAGGTATGGGGGAGGTAGGAGTTCAAATTCATTTTTCAGGAAGGTGTTATCATTGTAATGAGTTTGGCCATCCAACACTCGAGTGCTCTGAAAAGAAAGGTTCTACTTCAAGTACTGGTGAAAGGAGAAGTGAAAAGAGAGTGCAATTAGTGCAAGAAGATGAAGATGAAAGTGTCAACTCCCCTAGTCATCTTGCTGCTCGAGAAGTGGGAGAGTCATTAATGGTGAGAAGACAACTCCTAAAAGCATACCCAAAGAAGAACATTGTTCAAGACCACCTGCAAATGCAAAGGCAAGGTGAGGTAGTGATAGATTCAGGTTCTACTACTAATATGGTGTCAAATGAAATGACAGATAAACCGAATTTAGAGAAATTTCCTCATGAAACACCATATAGAGTGTCTTGGTTGAATGATGATCAGTCCATTTTGGTTCATGAACAAGCTTTGGTTGAGTTTAGCATTGGTGGATATAGAGAAAAGATACTTTGTGATGTTCTACCAATGGATTGTCGCCATTTAATGCTTGGGCAGCTATAGTAGTTTGATAGACGTGCCATTTATGATAGAAGAGCTAATACTTACACTAGAGCAAAGGATGGAAATACTTTCACCCTAACACCATTGCAGGAAGATACCAAGGAGCATTCCAAGACAACCAAGGTGATCATGTTTGACAAGAAAGAGCTTATAAGAATGGAAGAGGAAGAGAAGATGGAGATCGCATCCACTCCTATGTTGGAGGACCTCAAAACGAGTTTGAAGAGTGAAATGAGGGTTAGAGGTAAAGATGATGAAAAGATGGCAAGGACAGATAAAGAGAAGGTCAAGTTAGTGATGGAAGAACAAGATTGGCATGCTAATGTCATGATTGGGATAGTGATTTGTCCATTGGAAGCCAAAGAGGTGAAGGGGCAGTCTAATACTGGTCTTAAGGGTAGAGAACACGAGGACAAAGACAAAGGAAAAAGATGAAGTGGATTAGAGTGTTTGGCAAAAACAACTTGGGCAAATTAAGTATATAATAAGGGGGGAGGACTAGACTGTTAGGGATAGAGCTGGACAAGGATTATTTGCAAGTGCAAAGGCAAGTTTTACATCAGTTTCAGATGGTGGTGAGGTCAGAGAACAATCAACCGATCAGTTTGGAAAGATGGATCTCTATCTGAGTGGCAACAAGTTCAAGGGTGACAAACACAATGCAAACTTTCAGTTTTTCACTTTGTGGAAAGGAATGACAAATGCAAGAGCTTTTAGAGATCAGAGACATGGATTATTCAAAAGTGGACAAGCTGCAACACAATTTCAAAGGGACTTGGAAACTTTTTCACGCCGGTTGTATGGTGCAGGGACACCAAGCTTATTTTGCTAATATGGTCAATTTTGGTCTTTTGATAGGTTTTAAGGTGTGCGAGTCTTTTGTTGTGCCATTAAGGTCATAATAAACCATCTAATATGTAATTAGGAGTCATTGAGTTTATGTTGTCATATTTTTACAATAATTTGCTATGTAAAGTTGCAAAATTGTACACGGTTGGTAGTTCAAAAATTAGTTGTGGACCATTGGTTTCCAAGTTTTGGTGTTTGTTAGACATATATATTTGCCTCAGACTTGAGGGAAAGGTTGTTGATGTGAAATTTGAAAGAAAGGCAATAAAAACTAAATGCTTTCCCATGTTTTTACTATTTTCTCCCTGTTGTAGCAAATTCTACATATTGGTATGGAAAGGTTATGGCTTGAGACAGGATGCATTTAAAAATGCACTGAATCCCCTTCATTTTGGCACTGGTTTCATAAGTTCTCATAAAGTTTTGTGCATTCTATACACAAATCTTTGAAAATTGTCATGTAACCCTTGGTTTGAGGGTTTGAAGTGAAAATATGTGAATACCTAACTATTCCCCTGTTGAAATTTGGCCAAAATCAGTGAATGGGTGGACTAGGGGTACTCCACATGGGTTTTGAAGGATTTGTGCAGGAGACAAAGTTTGGGGCAATTTTGAGCAATCTCTAGCCCAAGTTTTTCATGTGTTGGGCTTAAGAGTGTAGATGGAAGTGAGATTTTGTTGGTGAGCAATTGGATAGTGGGAGTGGAGGCTAGAAACCACTGATTGGAACCCTATGTGACATGTTTGAGCCTGAGGGATGGAGGTTTGAAGTTAGGCACTTGTATTCCTAACACTTGCTTTGGGAAAGTGGCCTAAAAGCTACATTACCAGCCTAAAACAAAGTTATCCGTTCAAAAACAACCCCTAGGGCAAATTGGATATGTTGTGGACTGACAAAAAGGGTATCCATAAATTCTTTTCTTTTGTCTTGAAACTGTCCGTACAACAGGCTAGGTTGGAAAAACCCTCTGAGTAGGACTATAAAGAGTCTAGCCTAGTTGTGAAGTAAACCCCCTCAAAGTAAGTCATGGGGCCTAAACCAGGGTATGATGAGTGTTTTTATGATGCCCTTAGTCAGTTTAGAAGTATGCCTTTGTAAGGTTAAAGCATTTTGAGGTCTATCCTTAGGTTGTGTTAAAATTGTCATTGAGTTAGGGGTCTATTGAATGGATAGGTGAGTTCAGAGGAAGATTCCCACTTTGAAATGTTTGTAAGCTCTGGTAGGTGATTGAATTGTGTTGGTTTGACTTGGTGTCCTTTGCAACACAATGGTTCATTAGTTCAATTTCCCGCTTATGTGATTTTTCTCTCTTCTTTCTGTATCAAAACTTGAGTTTTGATGACACATCTTTTAGAAGCCATAACTTTTGACTCAGGCGTTTGATTTTCTTGTATAATATATTGTTGGATAGCTCGTGAAGATATCGACAATGGCACATATTTCTAAAGATCTACGTGTCAAGACTTCGATTAATATTTGGGGCCTCTAACATCTTCAATTTTAAGTTTTAAGTTTCATTGGAGAAATTGCTTGGAACACAAATATTGATAACTTTCAAACCGCTCAAGATGTTAAGGTGATTCTTTTGGCAATCATCTTATTTTTCAATTTTGCTCCTTGGGACTACTTTTCATGTCCATACGACCCCAAATGGGCAAAAGTCCTAAAAATAACGTGTAACTATTTTTTCCTATTTTCAACTTCTATACATCTTATATAGTGCATATATCATAATGGGCTTTCAAAAAACTAAAGAAAAACCAAAAAACAAAAGGAAAACATAATATTTCTTTTTGGGTGATGCAAGATTGCTCCTACACCCTGGATTCTCCAGCATCAATTACAATATTGGCAGTTTATAATATAGTGCAATTACAGAGCTTTTCCAAAATTACTACAGTGTCAAGTCCCACAATAGCAAAAGGTACAATGAAAAATCTAGAAAAAATAGCTCTATAGTTGTGCTTAACACCAACTTCAACATGTAATATCTAGACAAAATGAGAAAAATATTGATCAAGCCCAACGTGGGTGGAAAATGCTCATCTTTATATTTCCAACGATATCTTGTTCACATAAATCTAACACTTGAGCCGAAAGATATGAGTTTTTGAAAAAATGAATTGGTTCTGCAGGAACGACTTTCTAAAAAAAACAATTTTACTTCTGTTTTGATTTCTATAAAATCTATTCAATAACTGAAAAAGATAAAAGAAACCGAAAAAAATGTTTTTGAGCTACAAACAAAACCCAATTTTTTTTTATTCTACAAACAAAAGATGAAAAAATGAATTAAACTCAACCTTTAGCCAACCAAAAAATGGTTGACATCAATTTTTTCCAGTGTAACCCTGGCGCGGGGGTACGTCGGGACGGGGGGACGCCGGGACGAGTTTCGGGTACGGGAAAAAGGGGCCTCAATTTTGGTACGGTGGGGGTACGACGGTGGGGGGACGAGGGGGGGAGGGGCCAAGGGTGCTACATTCTATACATATAGAACTTGAAATGCTAATTATGAAATGATGTTTCAAAATAACATACCAAATTGGTTCTTGGAATCTTGAAATACTTGATCATAGAAAAATTGCAACACTAACCAGAACCACTGAACATTCAACATAGAAACATAGATGATAATAACATACATACTCATAGACTCATAGTAACATAACGATAATCATAAAATTATATTAGTTCTATGATTCTATCAAAGTATCAAAATTCATTGTTCAAATATGAAATATGATAATTATTAATATCATAAAGATGATCATGATTGCAATGAGTAGCATTATATGAATCATGATTGATATCAAAATGAGTAGCCAAGTACCGCCCCGAAGTACCCAAGAACAGTCCTGGAGTACCCAAGTATCGTCTCAGAGTACCCAAGTACAGTCCCGGAGTACCCAAGTATCGGAGTACCCAAAGGGTGCGGGGACCGGTGCGGCCGTGGTATGGCGGTGCTTGAGCGGCGGTGGGGATACTTCGGTATGTAGAGTACCCGCACCGAGGACGTCCTAGTACCGGGTACTCCGAGGTTTTGGGCCAGGTACGCGTTCCTGGGTTACACTGATTTTTTCCAAAATCTAACAGATACTTAGATGGTTTTTCAGGGCTTAGAATAGAGCCCATAGATTGTTTTTTATTTGACTACTAGAAGATAGAAATTTGATGCAAAATGAAAATGCCTCCAATCATTTTTTATTTTGTGCTCGGATATTGGTGAAATAGAAGTAAAATCTGACTTTCTTGAGCCTTCTAGATGCTATGGAACATTTGAAAAATCTAATAACATTACAAGAATGCTGCAAACACCCATATTTTACAAAATATTTGCACAAAAAAACCCTAGAGAACAAAATTTTCCCTTAATTTTTTTTGCTTCTCAAGCTCATAGAGAAATGCCAGAGAAGACCATACTAGTTTTTAGGAAAGGTGTAGAAAATTTAATAGAACTCCTGGATCTCTCAAATAGGAAACTAAGATCTATTTTTGCACTAGAACAAATTTGATATTAAGTTAGAATCTGAAAAGATGAATAACCTAGAATAACTAGTGCAAATGAATAGAAATAAAATTGTGAACGCAAATGATACAAGATCAATATAACACATAGTTAGCCTCAAAGAGAGAACAACAGATGCTAAAGCAAAACAACATTAGGAGAATGCATGAGAAAAATCTATAGAATGCAATTGCAATATAGTAGAAAGGAATAACAAGCATAACTAAATGAGTATATATAGAAAATGGGAGAGGGGAGAAGTAGGAAAAGTGGTAAATGCAATCAGTGGGAAGAGATCACCATAATAGCCTAAACAAGGCAAGCATAACTCCTATGGAATATGGCAACACCTTGCACCCACTCACACTAATACTCACATTATTTATCCTAAGTAAGTTTAATTAAAAGTGTAGAAAAAACTTAGAAATAGGAAAATAATTAACCAACTAGGAAATAAAAAACTTACACTAACAATATTGTTCTTTTGGTCAACTAAGCCATTAATACTACTAAGGATCTAATCATCAATCATTAGGCTAACAAGTGCACAAAACTAAAAGACTTGGTGCTTTTACAATCCCAAAAAGCTATTGGGATGATTAACTACTTTTCTTCATTTGTTCAGTTGCATGTTTTTTGCTTTTTTGCAACTTACATCTAAATGATGACTTGGCACAAGGAAAACCCACTAGAATGAATTTTGCATACCTTGTGCAATGATTAGAGAACATCTTGGGAAGAATTGTTCCCCTTTAAACCTGTGGGGGTGTCCATTGCACAGATCTCTTCAAGAACTTCAAATTAAAAAGGTCAAATCAGCCCATCGGATCAAAAGTTATGGTCCCCAAAAGTTTTCTTAAGAATTGTAAAACACTGGACACATAAAAGAGTTGTAAAGGGGATTTACACTTGTTGACTAACTTCTATGTATTATCGCATATCATAGGGTGTATTTAATTTGGGTGCCACTTTTGGGTGGTTTTATCTCTTGGTTTTCTAATTACCATCTAATGGTTTCATGTTTTTGTGTCTCCCATATAGTAGGCGCTTGAGATGGAGTTTGTGTAGAGTTCTATCAATACAATTTAGATTGTATGAATTCCTCTAGATCTCTAGGTGGCGGTTTTCTTGTGATGACTTGCTTTGTAAACGTGCATTAATCATGATTTACTAGATTATACATTAAGTTATTAGTAGGGGTTTTCTTCTAAAAGTGTTTAACCTATATACAACTATATTAAGGTATTTATTGCTTATTTTCTTTTCAAATGTTTTTTCCTTTTTGTAATTGTTAATAGATTGAAATTTTCAAAACTCTTCTCAAAATATTAGTATTCAAAGTGTTTTGTGTACTCTACTTCCTTTCAACTCTTTGTCCAATACTATTTATCAAGCATGAAACATGAAAAATTAAATGTATTTGTTGACATAGGTAACTCCAAATTATACTACAATAACAAGCATTTAACATGAAAAATAAAATGCATTTGTTGACATAAGTAACTCCAAATTATATTACAATAACAATCCTCCACAACACCTTATAAGAAGTATAACACTTAGTGCAACCTTGTTATATTTCTATTGTTTTGATGAAATTTTATCAATTTCTCTCAGAGTCAATCTCTCATTTCAAAAGTCTTTTCACCGCAATGTTGATTAGCTTGTTGCTTCATTCTATTTCGTGTTAATGCCAAGTTCTCGTATAATAGCAAGTATTTCTTGTTGACATTGAATATGCATTTATTTAATAATTTGAACCTTTGGACATGCCTACAATGAAGTGGTGATTGACGACGGGTGGTACTCAAATAGTGCCAAAATTAAAGATATCTTGAGAGAAATATTGAGAGAAATATGGAACAACGAGTTCCATTCTATTTGTGGTAGGTATTGCACCCATATATCTTGTTTATCCAAAACAAAACATCAGAGACAACCTTCCAAGCATTTTGCAACCACATCAACCTATCCTTCATATTTGAGATAATATGATGAGTTACAAGAATGTTTGAGTTCTCAAACATGAAAATAAGTCAGTTCAAAATTGATTGTAAATACACAATTACTCACTATAGCTTTTTGTGTCCCATGTAGTTTTGGCTATTGCTATAGTGCTTGCTACAAATGGATGTGCCAAATCACAAAAAATGTGTGTATATGGTAAAGCCATCCACAATAACCATCATGACATCTTTTCCTTCAACTCTAGGGAAACGTAGGATGAAATCCACAACTAGTTCCTCCCACCTCCGACTTGGAATAGATAAGGGATACAAAATATTGGGAGTCTTAATTTTTATCCTTTATTTAGATGGCATACCATGCATTCTACAACAAAATTTTGAAAATCCCCTATTAGTCCTTAGCAAATTTGAATAGATAAGGGTTGCAAAATACTGGGAGTCTTTATGGTTTCCCCTTTATTTAGTTCGCATACCATGTATTCTACAGATTTTTTTTGAAAATCCCCTATTAATCCATGCCAAAAGAAATCCCGCTCTAACCTATTATAAGTTAACAAGAAACCAAATTTTTCACCTAAAAGAAGCATGTAGCTATACCAACACCTTAAACTTAAGGGTTAATTCTTGCATAGATACAACCTATCCTTGAACCATGCAAATTTGTTTTACACACATGAATCCTATAAAAGTTTTTATATGAGAGCTTGAGAATCCATGTCCTTGAACTCTTCTCTTGCCTCATTTACCCAATCCACTTGTAATGTGGAAACAACATAAAATAACGATCTTGTGTGTTCATCCTTTTTTGATAGAGCATTAGCAACAACATTCTCCTTACCTTTCTTATATATGATCTCAAAGTCACATATCAAAATCTTTGGACCCATTTTTGTTGTTCTTTAGGTGACAATTGTTGTTCCAAAAATTATTTGAGACTATCATGAATATCTATACCTTAAAGAATCCATTTCTGTTTGGGGTCAAACTTGAGGCTAAGTGTTTTTCACCTTTGTTGGATGACAATTTTTATTCACAGCTTGTTGCTAGTCTCATATACTTGACTCACATGAGACTTGACATTTGCTATAGGCATGGTCTCTTAATTCATGTAAGAGCCCCATGAGATGTACTGAATAGTAGTCAAGAGGACTCTTCACCACATTTACGGTACTCATAGTTGTGGGATTCATTATAGAGGAAGTGTGAAATTTGACTTGGTGGGGTACATAGACTAAGATTGTGCGGGCAATTCTCAAGATCGTAAGTCTACTTCAGGAAATTGCTTCGCTTGTTTGTCAGTCAAGCAAGAATCAATTTGCAATTTCTCTTTCATCTACAAAGGCTGAGTTTCAAGGACCAATTAAAGCTAATACTAAGGCTATTTGGCCTTAGAACATTCTCACTAAGTTTGACATTGCTTTTCAGAAGCCTACACACACATTTTATGACAACGAGAGTGCCACACAAATATCTCACAATCCATCCCATTATAAAAAAACCCAACACATTGAAATCCACATGCACTACATTCGAGGGTTGATTTAGGAGAAGATAATTGATCTCAGCAACTGTCCAACATTGGATCAGATTGCAAACATATTAAAAAACCCTTTCACTAAGAGGGCAAGTTCATTTGCGAGCTTTGCTACAGGTGTGGCAGCGAACCACTTTGTGCTTCTCTTTTATCTTATGGGGCTTCATCTCTTTGGGGGGGACTTCTTTGTACATGAGTAGCTCATTTATTTGTCGGGACCCGTGACATTTTCAACAACCTAAGTTATGCTTAAAGGGGGGTGTTAGTGTAGGTTTTTATTTCATTTTTATTATTCCTAGTTTTTTCCTACACTTATAATTAAAAGAAAGTGAGTATTAGTGTGAGTGGGTGCAAGGTGCCGACATCTTCAATGAGAGTTATATTTGCCAATTTTAGGTTATTGTGGTGGAATCTTACCATTGGTCATATTTTCCACCTCTACTCTCTCATTTTCTACATATATTCACTCCTAGCTAGTCTTGTTATTCCATTTTGTTGCAATGTAATTGCATTTTGCAACTATTTTCTTTTGCATTATCATAATACTATTTTGTTTCTGTAGCATTTGCATTTCCCTCTTTGAGGCTAACTCTATTTTGTTATTCTTGTATCATTTACATTACAATTTTATTTCTATTCATTTGCACTTGTTATTCTGCATTATTCATTTTTTAAGCTTCCAATAGATATGATAATCCACTACACATTCACTTACCCTTTTCTTATCCTTCTTATTGGGGTGAATGAGGAAGATAAGAACATAGAATAGATCTTTTGTCATAAAAAAATAGAACAACAAATATTATAGTTAGGAAATAACCAAGTGTTATGGTTTGCTTTAGATTCCCTTAACTCTTAGCCTGGTGAGAGGGAGTCAAATGCAATTTGATGAAGGTTGGAGGGGGAACCTAAAGACATTTTTTAAAATATGCAACCTTCGAAGGACCAACTCTAGCTATTAGAGATGGATAGAAGGATTAATAGAGCTCCAAATAAAAACTACCAATGACAAGAAGCAAAGATATTTTTGAACAAATGTAGATGGTAGTGTAATTGAGAAAGGAGAATAAAACAAATTCAAGAGAGAGGAGAGACACAAGAGGAAAAACAAAGCTAAAGAAGCTTCATTAGAGTGCACCAAGAGTGTCATTGCTAAGAGTTTTGAGTGCATTAGTGTGGTCATTGTTGACAAGAAATAAAGATATTTTTGAACAAATGTAGATGGTAGTGTAATTGAGAAAGGAGAATAAAACAAATTCAAGAGAGAGGAGAGACACAAGAGGAAAAACAAAGCTAAAGAAGCTTCATTGGAGTGCACCAAGAGTGTCGTTGCTAAGAGTTTTGAGTGCATTCGTGTGGTCGTTGTTGAGAATGTTGAATGCACAAAAAGAGATATTGTTGCAAGTTTAGAGAGACAAGTGGTATCCCATAGCTATGAAGGTGTATCAAAGAGTCTATTATCTTGGATGAGAAAAGGAAAATAAAAATTAACTATAATGATAAAATAGGATGGAGGTATAGGATAGAGGAATATGATGAATTCAAAGAGTTGGAAAAGGAAGGGCTTGAGAGCTAAAGTGCTCAATCATGGCTTGGAAGTGGATGTGCTGCCAACAAAATGCCCAACTCAAAATCTAGGCTTCAAAATCAATCTATCAACCCTTAGGCCCCGTTTGTTTGCTGGAAGATGGCTGGAAGATGAAAACGGGAAGATGTATTTTTGTACGGCCAAATTCTCATTTTGGTCCAAAATGAGAATTTGGCAAATTCCACCTTTTTTGTGGAA